>JANEHU010000112.1:0-22106 GCA_027563435.1 Nasonovia ribisnigri
TTTTTAGATTTTTTGGTTACAGTATGATTTATTTATGAGAATTTTGTTTTAAATTTTCAACACTTAGTTATAAAAACTGAACATTTTATAATTTTTTAATTACAATGATTTATAATTTCGAGATTTTGACAAATTTTGTCAAAATTCGAACTTTAAATGCTTATAAAAAAAAATCGTGCCTATGTATTTTTAAAATTTTTCAACTGATATTTTAACAATATATAAAAAAGCTTGTATTAAATTTTCAGACTTTTTGGCCCACCAAATAAAATTTTATTGACAATTATAAAAAAAAAAACTAAAAAAATTGAAAACTAAAAATGTCTGTAAAAGCTCAAAACAAATCAAAATATTTTCAAAATTGAATGGTGTATAGAAAATGAGAATATAAACATTTAGTGAAATTTTCATGCATCTACAATTATTCGTTTTTGAATTACAACCAAATAAGAAAAACGCTACATGAGAAATCGACTGAATATCCTATGTTGTAAAATTATGAACTTAAAACACTCATAAAAAATTATTTTTAATTGCTTTTAGATATTTTATTTTTGATAAAAGTAGAAAAACTTACGTTAAATCTTGTGTTAAAATTTAAAACCTTAGATTTAAAAAGAAAAATTTTTATGAATTTCTAACTCCAAATAATTTGCAAATTTTCGTCATTTTTACGTAATTTGTCAAAATTTCAACTTTAAATGCTTAAAAAAAAAAATTGTGACTACAGATTTTTAATATTTTTCATGTGCCTTTGAAACAATATATTAGGAGCATTCTATTAAATTTTCAAGAATTTTTAACGAATAAATAAAATGTTATTGATTTTAAAAAAAAAAAAATCAAAAAGATTGGAAATTTAAAATGTCTGTAAACAGCTCAAAATAAGTCAAAATATTTTGAAAACGGTATGGTATATAGAAACCGCTTATATAAACATTCAGTAAAAATTTCATGTATTTACCGTCATTTTTTTTAGACTTACACCAAAAACCAAAATCGATTTTATCGAAAATCAATGTTGCGTAAAAATTCCCGTTTTTTCCTTAATTTTCCATTTGTTTTTCACGGTACTTTTGAAAACTACTGGAAAATGTTTACTTTTGACCCCCCAAAGTACCAACTAGATTCACTTTCCTATCAGAAAAGGTACTATTGAAGAAAATCTAAGCACTTTTACTGTCCCAAAACGTGATGACAGACACAAAAAAAAATAAAAAAATAAAAAAAAAAAAAAACACACATCATTGTAAAACCAATACATTCATCGCTCCGCTCAGAATCTAAAATAAAAAAAAAAATAAAAAAAAAAACACACATCATTGTAAAACCAATACATTCATCGCTTCGCTCAGAATCTAAAATGTTCGTGAATTTTGAAATGTTGTACTTTTACACATGAAAAAAATAACTGTTACTATAATTGTTTGGTTGCTGTTAGAACATAAATTTAAAAAAACTATAAAAAGTAATAACATTCAAATAGGTATCTATAAACTGCTCAAAAAATTATTTTAAGAATTATATTGTGACTAGAAAATACTAACATAAGTATTTAGTGAAAATGTGTAGATACTTAAACTATCTAGAATTACTCCTCCTCCCTATTGTGGATCATATAGGTCTTGTGGATTTATTACGTCTGTTAATAACACAACTTTGAATTATATTCAAGAAACATTACAGCCCACACCCTACAGAAATTATGCCACGAATATACTGACCTGCAATATATAAAATATAAAATCGAAAATAGATCAAACGTTAATCACATATACTTTTTCGAAACAAGTGTGGACATTTGTTGTTATAATAGTTCATTAAGACTCTCGTTTTCAATAGTCAATACGAAATTGATAAGCACAATAAAGCACCTTAAAATTTGAACGATATTCGCGTTACTCTTGGTTGAAAAACTAGTAAGTAATACTGTAATAGTTATATACATGATATTTTAGATTCTGAGCGAAGCGATGAATGTATTGATTTTACAATGATGTGTTTTTTTATTATTATTTTTTTTTTTTTGTGTCTGCTTCGATTTTCTTCAACAGTATGTTTTCTGATAGGAAAGTGAATCTAGTTGATACTTTGAGGGGTCAAAAGTAAACATTTTTACGCAAAAACGGTTTTCAGCAAAATCGATTCTAGATTTTTATAACTTAAAAGCAAATGACTGCAGATACATAAAATTTGTACTGGTTGTTTATATTAGTATTTTTTACAAAGGATAAAATTTTCAAAATATTTTGAATTGTTTTGAACTGTTTACGGACATATTCAGTTTACTATTTTTTTTAGGATTTTTTTCTATGAATGTCAATTAAATTTTATTTGTGGGGTAAAAAAGCTTGAAAATTGAATACAATAGGATCCTAATATATTGTTACAACGATTCTTGAAAAATATTAAAAGTCTATAGTCAATTTTTTCATACGCATTTAAAGTTCAAATTTTAGCAAAATACGTAAAAATTACGAAAATGTGCAAATTATTTGAAATTAGAAATTCATAAAAATTTTCTTTTTAAATCTAAGGTTTAAAAATGTAATTCAAGATTCTTCATAAGTTTGCCTACCTTTTTAAAAAAAAAATGTCTAATCCTGAAAGTCAAATTAGATTTTTATGAGCGTTTGAAGTTCAGATTTTTACAACATTGGAAATTCACTCGATTTCTCATGACGTAACGTTTATTCTTATTTTGCTTTAATTCAAAAACGAATAACTGAAGATACTTGAAATTTATATCATATGTTTATTTTATCAATTCCTATACTTGATACAATTTTCAAAATATTTTGTTTCGTTTTGAGCTATATTTACTGACATATTTTTTTTTACAATTTTTTTAGTTTTTTTTCCTATAAATATCAATAACATTTTATTCGTTGGGTCAAAAAGTTTGAAAATTTAATACAAGGCTCCTAATATATTATTATAATAGTAGTTGAATGATATTAAAAATACATGAGCACAATTTTTTTTTATAAGCATTTAAAGTTCGATGTGGATTCGGGTGGTCAAAATTTAAAATAGTTTTCAAAAGTGCAGGGAAAAATAAACAAAATTTAAGGAAAAACGGTACCAACTAGTTTGGTTATAAAAATAATAACACACACCGGTTATTTTTGTCACACAATTCGTATTACTTGCATAACAATTAAACATGAATAGACTCCTACTTTATTATTTTATTAACGTGGCTGGTAAATTATATAAGTTACCCAGATTCAGATATTCAGGCTTGCTCAAATCTTTAAATTATTTGAACAAAATGTATTGTCTAATGCTTCTGTTGTCGTATGACGGCGTACTGTATAGGCAATAGAGCTACATTACTATGAAACGGAGTAACCCGAATAGGTAGGTGCAAGTGTACAACATTTTATATTTTCAATTTTTGTTATGCTCATTGCTCAACACTAATATAATAATATATTATTATTTTTATTGACTGTTGTAATAGGCTTGATCATAACATCGCATATATTTGTCTTGCCGTATGTTATAATACGGAATCCCATATTTTGTATACTACATTACTACCTAAGGGCTAAAACCTAATCAAAGGTAACTAATTATGTGACATTGTGACAAGGACTCGTGTTTCATATTATGCAAATTTAAATGCAGCAGAGTCTCAATAGACAATAACTCGAATCTCAAGCGGAATAAAAATAAAATGTACTTATTGCATTTTTCCAGTATAATATACCTCAGACACAACTTAAAAACGTTTCAAGAGCTTTCAACGCTAAAAAATGGAATCATCGAGACTCGACTGTGTCAATACTTTTGCGAAATTCAATTGCGTGCAATTTACCTCATATCGTTAGTAGAATGAAAAAAGAAGTTCCAACGCAGGCCACTTCCATTGATATTTAAATAATATAGTATACGTAAGACTTACTTTTATGCCTCAGAAATGTTGTGTAATGGCGGCAAAAATGAACGCGGCAGCTCTGCGGTTCCTCGAGAACAGATGGGAACTGATAGAATGCACCGAACGAGTCATCTTCGATGTGTTGCTCCAATCGCAAGACAGCAAATATCGAGCAATTACACAGTGCACTTCCTGCTCACGATTTTTCCGGACAAGTCTGTTTAATATATATCACCAAAATATTTTACTCAAATTTATTAGAAATATTAAAAATCTCAGAATCTTTTAAACTCTTTTACCAAATGTGAGCATGACGCTACGATTGGTGTTCACAGCTCCCACATTAGTACAACCAGGGCCATATTTAAGGGGGACAACGTGGAAATTTGCCTCCGGGCGGCCAGGCACCGGTGTACATTATAAAACATTTTTTTCTTTATTTGGTAAGAATTTGTTTGAGTGCCTACTTGGACTTTTTGAATTACATGACTATGATATGGCCATATGGCGTCATTCTCATTTTGTCAATCAATGATAACTATACATTTTTAATTTTTTTAATAGTTCACAATTTAATGTATGACGACGTTATACATTTTGACAATAATTAAAATAATGTATCATCATTATTATATCTGTGTTTTTAACAACATTTTCATAAATAAAGAATGTATAGTATGCTTGCGATTACAATATTTTATAACTTATAAGGCTTACGTCCGTTCATACGAAAAAATAAATAAATAACTAAACAATTAAAAAACTGATTTGTTTTTTTTTTGGCTCCAAGTATTGTAGACTCAGGGCCAGGGCCGTATTAAGGGACAATGTATGGGGGAGCAAATATAAATATGCCGCCCCTAATCTAGTATACGCCTTTTTTTACAAGCAAATAATCAAAAAAAAATTTTATCGCTACGCTCGAACAAACGTTAGGTATACAAATATACAATATACTACCAAAAAAACTATATGCTTACTTACTCATTAGTAATCTACTTATCTACTCTTGCTATTGTCTTATAGAATATATTTTAACACATGAACTAGATACAATTTATACAAATTAATAAATTATTACGTATAGTACATGTCTACATATCATTATTAATTTCAAACAGATGTCTCGTGGTATCTGGTATATTCTATACCTAGCTAATAGCTATGAATTATTTTAATGATAAATGACTATAGGTATACTATCTGAGGATGGCCTCATAATCTAAAATTTAAAAGATCTAAAAGATTAAAGATTAAATATATCTAAAGATTAAATATTACCCATACAAATATTATATTATGTATGATCAGTTAAAATTAGGATATAGGAGAAATAAAATATACAATAATATAATATAAACCTACTAATTTAATTTTAGAAATTACTAAAAAACTTTAAAAAGCGTTCCAATTGAGACCAATGGTAGTATTATATTTATATAATTAAATAATCAGTTACTTTGTAAAAATACAATTAAAACAATAGTTATAAAATGTACACTTAGGTACCTTTAACTTAAAATAGTTATTTAATTTCTTGGTTTTTTTGTTTAATTGTTCTTCACGTTCTTTTTTTGCTTTCGATATTCGTTTATATTGGGAACCGCTTAACCTTATACGTTTTAAGCTATTAGGCATTTTAAAAATATTTTTATCGTACAGTTTATTAGCGTATAACACGTGATTAATAAACACAACAGTAGTCAGTAAGTCATCACTACACTGACTACCCTGTCGAGATCGTCTACTACTGACTACTCGTCTGTCAAGAGTCAAGACCATGATATTATTATAACGATAAAAGTTTATTGAATTGAATATTATAATCGAACAATCTACAGATTCCCAGTAGGTACTGCAGTAGTAGGTACAATGGTCAATGGTACATTGGTACATAGCAATATCGTATGCGGGTAGCTTCGTGCCCCGGCGGCGGTTATAACATGTCAATATAATATAAATTATAATATATAGGTAGTGAATAGTGATAATACTAAAAATAGTACGATTAGTACGTAGCCACGACGTAGGTACTAGGTATTACAAAAATAAGGTCCATAAACAGAGTTCTCTCCCAATTAGGTAATAACTAATAAGTACTATTGTTCTAATATTAGATTCCATTACGATATTAAATATTCCGACAATTGACATCGTAAATTCTTAAACTAAAATAATTAATATTAATTATTCTACTAAATATTTTATTTTTATTATATTACAAATAACATTATCGACTTTTTTTTGCCGCCCCTGCCGCAGTGCCGCCTGGAGCAACTGCTCCTTTTGCCCCCCCCCCCCTTGATGCGCCCCTGCTCAGGGCACAAAAAAAGTAAATATGAGTATATGACCCTAATTACAGCATGTAATTAACAGGCATTTA
The DNA here is from genome assembly GCA_027563435.1 of Nasonovia ribisnigri. Classification (NCBI taxonomy): domain Eukaryota; kingdom Metazoa; phylum Arthropoda; class Insecta; order Hemiptera; family Aphididae; genus Nasonovia; species Nasonovia ribisnigri. The sequence continues at coordinate 6,267 of JANEHU010000112.1, forward strand.
GTAAACTAATAAAGGTATAGAATCATTTAAGATCTACTAAGTTTACTGATCAGTGATCACTGATCACCTATACAATTTTATGTTGTTGAACTTGAACAAAGATATTTTGGATAATTTTAATATGACAATGCTTGTTCATAAATTTTCACTTTTGAAAGAATTATTATGTAAAAATTAAATACGTGAATAATAAAACCTACATTTTTTTATATTTTTACACAATTAAATACATGAGTACATGACAATTTTAACAAGTTTTAAATTTTTCATCTACTGAAATCAGCAAATTTACTCAAAAGGTAATTTACCTGAAGCCGTAATCATTTTGCGACTCTGTTAATGACCTAACTGGGCACTGGCAATAATTGTCTTATATGAATTTGGTTATTGCTCAATTCGGTTAACGTAACATGGTGTTTTTTGTTTGAGTCAAATGTTCTAAAATCAATTAAGAACATTTTAATAGAATTATAAATTATTTAGAATAATTATTTCTTTAACAAAAAATTGTTATTTTACTTAAAAATGTCCATAATTTCGGGTTATAAATAACAAATTTGGCTTTTAAGAGGTTGCTACACAGATATTTGTTTTCTCCTATCAAGTTCGTAACATAACAAATTTGCGCTCAGCAGATCACGTTTACCTCCGTTAGGTTAGCCTTCTCCCAACTCCCTTCTCAATTAATCTGCATTGGCATTACCCATCTTTCTAAGGCAAAACAATAAATCACCGTTCACACTATGTTGATTTAATTTCACAATAGCTATTCAATATTAGCAATTAGCAATATAATCAAAGAAGTTAATTAAAAGCAATAATTTCATTGCAACGATACAAAGTAATATGTATACACCCCGTTTGTATAGGATTAGGATTAAAGGGAAAACAAATAGACATTCTTAAAACTTTTTTTTTTATCCTATTCAAGTTTTATTTTATACACAAATTTTTTTTTATAAAATAGTATAAACCTTAAGTAGTGTGGTTTTCTTCTGTAACTGTAGTTCTACAAATGTACAAGCCATTAATATTCAATATTGTTGACAAATAAATATATAGTATAAGAAGATGATTTAAACATATTTGACCTTAAGAAAAAAACGTTTTAAGTAGGAGGAATTTATCTAGGGAGTTAATTACAAATGTAAACAAATATAAGTATATGAACATCAATTACAAGTATAAAGGAGGCCAATATTATTTTAAGTTTTTCACATGATTTAAATTATTGCAAATTAACAACAGGTTCCTTAAAAGATAGATATGAGAGGGTTAGAGAAATAAATTAACATTAATCGCACACTATGTTAAAAAAAATATAGGTGTGAGTGAGTGCTCAATGAAAAACAATATGTGGCAGTCCTAAACTGGTCGGATAAAATTTAAAATAAATAATACAGTAAAATAATAATCATATATCAACTTAAACAATGACATTATACACACAGTCTTTTTTTTACAATTCATCGTGGGCTTCTTCAGATTTGGATGCAAGGTCTTCATCTTCCTCTTCGTCCTCATCATCAGGTTGGGCAGCATCATCAGATTTCTTTGCTTCTTGTTCTTCTTTCTTCCTTTCTTCTTCATCCATTGCTTCTTTCATCTTCTTCTCGCCCTCCTAAAAAAGTGAACATAATTTTAAAATTACATTCAGCATTTAAAATGTCTAGATTTTACTTACATATCTTGATTTCCAGATGGCATCTGCCTTTTCTTTAGCTACTTCAATGTCGTCTGTGATCAAAACATTGTTGAAAATAGTACCAGATTTTACTTGCCACAAGTCAAAACCAAGAGCACAAATTTCTTTTCTTGCGTATAGTTTATCATCTTGTTTGTATTCTGGATTGTCAATTTCTGGATGTACCCATACTCCCTTTAAACATCATAGATATTTTATAATATAATTCATTCAATTTAAAACTTTTTTTTTCTGTATGTTCAACATTAAAAAACTTAAAACATAAAATAAAATACTATTTTTATTTATTCATACCTTGTAATTTGGATTATCAATCTGTTTTGGTTTCCATTCACCCTTAAAATCTGGATTATCAATCATTGCTGGTTCCCATTCACCATCCATTTCATCGTCCCAATCTTCTGGTTTAGTGGCAGCTGGGTCAGGAATGTGTTCTGGCTTATCCCAATCTTCTGGTTTCTCATCATTAGGGTCATCAATAGTAGCCTTCTCATCCCAATCTTCAGGTTTCTTAGCTTCAGGATCCTTGATTTTCTTGGGTGGCAAAAAGTCCCAATCGGCTTCTAATTCACCAGATTCTACCTTTTCGTTGTCGATTAATACTTCATAAGTATTATCAGACTTTACAATAAGTGTGTAAACATGAGTATAGACATCATCGCGACAACGAATATCCTTATTGATCAATAAATTTTTGCCATTGTAGCTGAAGATAACATGCACCTTCTTTGTACCCGGTCCACAAATATCAGGTCCTAGAAATAAACAAAACTTTTGTTTAAAAAAATAAAATGAAAAACAATCGACAATTTAATTGAAACATTAAATAGATACAAGTATAAATAATAAATGATGACTTTTATTTATGGATACAGCATCTTAATAGGGAAAACTGTCTAACAATTACAAACAGATGTTTATCATACGTTATGTGCCTAAGCACTATTAACACTTAATTTTATAAATTATCATAAATTCATATCTTTATTTGTCAATTATTTATTTATAGAAATAGGTAGGAACCTACTCAAATAAATGTAATTAATAGATACTAAAAAGTACTCAAATAATGTATGGTATTTCAACAAGCAGATAATATATTATATTAATTGACTTAGAGAAACATTTATCGAGGTATAAAGTATTCTAATTACTTTAGTGACCGTAAATAAATTATTTTCAGAAAATGTATTACGTATCAATATGTACTTAAAAAATATTCCAAAAATTAAACAGTAATGTATAAGACTATATAGTACAATAATATAACAGTTATATTTTAACAATTACTATTACTTATCATGGATAGTACTTGAACATAATTATGATATTCAAACTATGAGTCATTTAAATACCTAAATAGGTGCTTCAGTTTTAAGATTACAAAGAATAACCGTTTATAATGAATTTTGATTTTAAAGTGTTAGTACTCTAACCTATAAAAATGCAATTAAATTGCAAGCCAAACTATACTAAATCGTCAATATTTACTCCAATTTGAAATATTGTTATATCAGTTAAATGTGTAGAAAGCACTAAAAAATTGGTAAAGAAACTTTGTCATATTATCATATAATACCTAATAAATAAGAAATTAAATTTATATTATGTAAAATTAATTGATTATATCTAATGACAAAATTGAATATAATAAAACCAAATTCTTGTTGTCAAGAGAAAAGTTTCCGCATATTAATATCTAGTACTACCTACCTATATTAAAGAAAACAGTTATTAATTTTATGACCAGTCTTCCAAGTCATTATAATGAGTTAGGTTAGGTTAGGTTACTATTTATCTTACCTTAACACCATTATTTATTTTTCTATTTTAATAGCAAAAAAAAAAAAAAGTGGTTAGATGTATAGTAACATTTTATATTTTATAATAGGTACAGCCTATTTTATTTTAATTTTCTATAAAAAAAAATAATTTGTAAAACATATTTAAAACAGAATCATTCTATTGGTAAATACAATGGACAAGTACAATTAATTGACAAAAATTAATTACCTAAATAACAAACTGTAAATAAAAAAAAAGATGTTTACTCATTAGTAACAAGAGGAAACAATAAAATACTGTTGACAGTTTGTTTAAACAAACAAATTATTTGAAAACAATATCTATAAATCAAAAAATATTTAGTTATAACAGCTTTTTGTTTTATTTTACATAAACATGCCGTTTATTTTAGTAGATCTTTAGCCATTATTTCATTTTTATTAATATTGGAGCAAAATTAAATCTTCTGGTTGTAATGTAATCTTTAGTTTAATCAATTATATAGTTTATATAAGTATTATATACTTTCATTCATTTTTCTATTTCAAATACTACTTTCATTATGATTCAAGCAACTTTCTCCAATCTATATCACTATCATAAAAGAACTCCGAAACTCATAAACCACAAATACAATAAATAATTAAGTAAAATATTGAATTTATAGGTACTTAGTATTATATTTAAATTTAATGTTAAGAATAAGTGGAAAATATTGACTAATTAGTACCTAGTAAATATACGAATATTAAAAAATAAAACTTTAATTACTTTTAAATTAAACCTAATTGTTAGTAAGTACCTACTAACCACATAGTTTTTAGATAAACATGTTCATTAGTAAACACTAATGGTTCAAAAGAAATTTGAGTATAATTTAATTAGTCTTGTAAAATATAAATTTTTACTATTTTAATGAACTTAACATTTCATATTTTTATAATTCATCTATTCATCATCATAATTATTCAAATTATTTCAGAGTATAAATAAAATTGATATTGTAATTAAGAAATTTAAACTGATTTTAATAATTTTGCATAATGTTAAACCAAAAAATCAGTATCCCTCAAGTGTTGTTTTAAGTAAGGTATTTAATGTTTCTATTTGCAATACGAAATTCCTAATTTAATAACACGTAAATGTTTAATAACGTTATTGCATATTATACACTTAAAAAATACTAGGTTTGTGTTTAACTATTTAAGTGTATACCTTTTATAGCTGTTATTAATATTCAACTGTCACATACGTATGGACATATTACAGTTTTGAAGTGTGCTGTTAATACCTAGGTACCTAATACAACTAGGAAAATATATTTACCGAACATAATTTCATACGGCGTTTCACCGTGCATTTTCTTTGGTTCCAAATCACAGTTGAACAGCTTAACGTATCCACCACCGCAATCAATATTCTGCTCGTGTTTGACAGTGTACTGGATGACGAGGTCTTTGCCTTCATTACTGAACGGCGCGAATTTCTTGGACAAGGCGTAGAACCGAGCGTCCTGCGACGTCTGTATACCCTTGTCAGCCTCAGCATCGTTGTAGAAAGCTCCCGAGCTGTGAACAAACTTGCCGAACTCTTTGCCGGGATGTTCCGAGTATGTCCATTCGCTCTCAAACGAATCTATGTAACGATAATAACATCAAATAAACACTGTCGTTGGCGGCGGTTTTGAAGGTTGGCTACAAATAACAATAATAGGTACGTACCGTCGGGGAAGTTCTCTTCGAAATATATTTCCGCGCTGACACCTAGGGCGGTAGCCAGACAGAACAGCGCGCAAAGCGACAACTTGGTCGGTGCTCTCATGTTGAAGAGGATATTGTAATATAAATTAAACAAAATATATATACTTGACGGGCGCAAATCTTCTGCCGACGGTGTCGGGAATTTATGCGACGTCGACTACCAAAGGAAAAATCGACGAGAGATCGTCAGCGACGTGCGCGTTCTTGAGGGTTCGGAGTGTAATGCGTACGCGGGCACTAGCGAGTGGTGACGACGACGGCGGGCAACCGGGATATCGCACTTCGGATATTTGAAGTCAAGACAGATGGACACCGGTGATTGGCCCGTTCGTTCAGCCAACCGGCGCACAACACGCCGTGACGGTCGACCGCCGACGCCGCAAATAACCTAAAAAATAAATACGACACAACAGCGACCGCCGACGACGCCGCCGCCGAGGACGACGACAAGTGCCGCCAAAATTTGAACGCGTTATATTTAAAACAATAATATAATATAAATCCGTTCATTCGAGTGTTCACAGTTCACGACGTTCACGTTCACCCTTAATTTATTTAACACGCATTCGGGCTATTAATTATTAATAAATAATTCGTGTATTATCCTACTTTATCCATTACCTATACATAATATAATATATCTATGTATGTCGTATGTGTATACCTACTATAGGTATGTATATAAATATATAATTATTATAATATGTTTATTATATAGGTAGTATATATTACGTCCTACGTCACACTGTCACCTAGTCCTACTATAGCGATTGTAGTCTTTAGGCAGCTCAGCTGTGAGGCTGCATCTCCTGCATCTTTAAGACACATCTTATATAAATTATTATATATGTATATTACTATATTGTCTATATTAGTATATTGCATTATATATATTAACTATAACTATATTATATATTAGATAAAATTGTATTGTTCAGTGTATTTGATGAAATTATGGAATACATGACCTCGAGAGCCCTCCCTCCGAACACCTGGAGGAAGGTAAAAAGCGTAATTTTAATACTTGTATATGATAACATTCTAGGTACAGCACTTATAATTGTAGGAAATTATCTGTTTTAATATAACTTTTAAGCTTTTTTACTATCTTATTTTACGTTACTACACAACTATCTATGTGCTTACAGATATACGTAATAGCCTATACAAATATACCTATAGGTACAATTATTAATTATTATAAACCACAATAATATAATTATTATGTTGAATAGAAAAAAAAATGTAAGTCCCTTCGATATTATTTAAACTTGATCTAAAGCTTAATGACTATAATGTCATTTCTGGTAATATTCCAAGATGAAGCACAAAATAATGTTTAAATAATGTTGAGATAGTTAAACTATAATATCAATCAAAACTAATTGGACTGTTATATAGAAATCGGGATCCAGTCCAAACCGGTAATTATGAGTTTTAATGGCAATTATAGAGCAATACCCTGTAATTATTACAGTGTAATAGGTCGGTGTGACGGTGTCCATACTGTTCAGTGTTAAACAAATAAAAATGAAAAAAGTCCTATGTCTAGGATTCTTGTATTTTTTAGAATTGTAGCTATATATAAAAGGTAATTAGGATAGATATTCATATGGTTTGGTTATTGTTTGGTGAAAAATACCTAGTTTATACAACAATATATGTTTCGCGATCAAAAGATTCTGCAATATCTTTATACAATTTTACTTTACATTTTTTTGCAATTTTAAGATTTCTTAAAAATACATAGTTGCAGTATAGTTATAAGTACTCTTTTTTATGACTCGAAAATAGTGAAATACAAAATACACAATAATTGTTGAAGATTCAAATAATAATTAACAAAAATATAAATATTAGCATAACCAACTGATAATGGTGATATATTGTCTATATATAGCTGTAACATGACTTATATATATATATATATAGGCTAGCAGAAAAATTCAAAGAAAATTTAAAAAAAATATATGAACTTATTTCCTACTTGTACACAAAAAAAAATATAATTTTAAAATCATCGAGTCGTATTTTTTTAAAACAAGGGTGAGACCTAGGCTAATGAAAAAAAAAAGCCTATATAGGTAGTGTTTTAGTTGAAATTAGTAGGCTGCAGCTATATAATTTGTGTATTTAAAAGAATTATCAAATCCTTTAATCTTTTCACTGCTCCATACGTACTATTACGCCCAAAACATTTACATCACTCAGTATTGACTATTCCAGACGTAGTTACTATTATGACGTTCGCGTATTTTATAATAAAATTATAATTTGCCGGTATTCGGTAACCGTAACTTTAGGAAACCTTGCCTCACATTAATTTAAACTTAAATAATTAGATTGTCAACAAAAATGAAAATGAAGAAATAAGTCACTCCAATTTCTAAAAATGTTTCTTATTATTAATTATTATTAATAATTCATTTAAGGTTTTTATTCAACTTCAAACAGTGCCTGTTTGTCCGCACGATTTCTCGACAACGGCTAAACGTACAGGGATAAACTGAAGGTTATATTCTGAACCAGGTTCATCTTTAGTTTTGCATGACGAAAAGCTTTTTCTAAAATTTAATTTGGTTCACCTTTAAAAAACAAGAGCGAATCCCCGATGCTTATATAAATTATAATAATCGATACAGCATATATTATATCACTAATCGATTATCGATTATTTCACTAACGTTCACGTGCAACCGTAGCAACCGAGTAAACATATAGTTTTATTATTGTAAGTAAAATAAATTAGAATAAAATAAAATTTATGATTATAGTTGAATTAAAAAACCTTTTTAAGTTTTTTTAAACTAATTTTAACACTTATTTTTGTTTATAATAATTCAAGTATTTATTGAATCGATTTTACTAAATTTATAATAATTAAAACAAATAATATTATCCAAGGTATTGCATAAACAGTATTTCTATAATTCTATCTATTATAGTTTCCCTCCCTATACTGTGTCAACTATATTTTAAAATTTATAAATATACAATATGCATACATTTAAGGCATACAGCTATAATACCTAGGTATGGGGTCGTTCGATCTTGTGTGTGGGGGGGGGGGGGGGTGGTGGTGGCTAATAAGGCTTTCCAAATATAAAATTAGGCTCATAAATCATACTGTGTGTATAATTATTATGAAAAATAAATCAAATTTATAATAATAATCTATAATCTATGGAAATTATTACAGTTGATTCAAATTATATTAATATTGGTTATATTTTATTTATTTAACTAATAATGCTTAAGAAAAAATAGAGTCAGTACCTATACCTATAGGTACTTGATAAGTTTATCAAGCTTCGCTTATATGTGTTCGTGGCTATAGTGCTATTTACGTGGTTATGTCCTACAGGCTACTATACAGTTAATAACAGATTAATATCATTTTAATTTTATCATATACGTATACAACTATACATGCATACATAAATAATATATTATAAATTTAATTTGCGCGTACGATAACGCACATATTACATGACCTTAGATAGAAAGGTAATTTATAGGAATGGATGAAGCCATAGTAATAAACACGCATTATATGAATATCAATATATATATATTATGATATTATATTTGACTTAAATATCATCCTATTATAGTAACTTAAAATAATATAACATATATTAAAAACTATTAAGGTAGGAATCTTATTGTATGTACGCTTGTACTTGAGTTGTACTGCGCAGAGTACAGGCTATACTGATAACTGATCTATGCAGTGACGACACGTGTTACAAATTTATTGGACTCCGATTACACACCAATATGCGGTTACATACTTAATATACCTACAGTGGGTTGTGAGAGCTGAAAAAACGTGAAATCAATAAAGAAAAAGTCAACCAAAACCTACACACAAATTTTAAAACCCGTTTAATCTGTTTTAATTTAGTTTTGTTTTTTTTTTGTTTCTAATTCAAAAACAAATAACCGTGAAAACTTAAAATTTATCTAAATATTATCTATATTACCTATATAATATATGATAATTATTTTTTTTTAATATTTATTGGCTCTTTTAGTTATTTTAGATTCTGAGCGGAGTGATAAAGATATAGGTTTTAAAATGATATGTGTGTATGTTTTTTTTAGATTCCAAGCAGAGCGATGAATGTATTAATTTTAAAATGATGTGTTTTAGATTCTGAGTGGAGCGATGAATGTATTGATTTTACAATGATGTGTGTTTTTTTTTATTATTATTTTTTTTTTTTGTGTCTGTCATCACCTTTTAGGACAGAAAAAATGCTTCGATTTTCTTCAATAGTACTTTTTCTGATAGGAAAGTGAATCTAGTTGGTACTTTGGGGGGTCAAAAGTTAAAATTTCCCAGAAGTTTTCAAAAGCGCCGTGAAAAACAAATGAAAAATTAAGGGAAAAACGGGAATTTTTACGGAAAACCAATTTTCGACAAAATCGATTTTGGTTTTTGGTATAACTCTAAAAGAAATGACCGTGGATTCATGCAATTTTGACCGAATGTTTATATAAGCATTTTCTACACACCGTAGCATTTTCAAAATATTCTGACTTATTTTGAGCTGTTAACGGACATTTTCAGTTTCCAATTTTTTTAGTTTTTTTTTTCTATAAATGTAAATAAAATTTTATTTGTTGGGTAAAAAATCTTGAACATTTAATAGTAGGCTTCTAATATATAGTTTCAAAGGCAGATGAAAGATATTAAAAATCCGTAGTCACAATTTTTTTTTATAGGTAATCAAAGTTGAAATTTTAACAAAATACGTAAAAATGACGAAAATGTGCAATTTATTTTGAGTTAGAAATTCATAAAAAATTTTCTTTTTATATCTAAGGTTTGAAAATATAATACAAGATTCCTCATAAGTTTGCCTAATTTTATCAATAAAAAAATGTTTATAAGCAAGTCAAAATAAATTTTTATGAGCATTTTAAGTTCAAATTTTTACAAGATTAGATATTCACTCGTTTTCTCATGTAGCGATTTTTTTATTTTGTTGCAATTCAAAAACTAATAACTGTAGATGCATGAAAATTTCACTGAATGTTTATATTAGCATTTTCTATACACCATCTAATTCTGAATATATTTTGAATGTTTTTGAGCTTTTTACGGATCATTTCAGTTTTCAATTTTTTTTGGTTTTTTTTTTATATAAATACCAATAAATTTTTATTTGTTGGGCCAAAAATAATGAAAATTTAATACAAGGCTCCTGATATATAGTTACAATAGCAATTGGAAAATATTAAAAATACATAGGCACACATTTTTTTTATAAGCATGTAAAGTTTGAATTTTAACAAACTTCATCAAAATCTCGAAAATTATCAATCATTGTAATTAAACAATTATAAAATGTTCAGTTTTTATAACTATAAGGATTGAAAATTTAAAACAAAGATTCTAATAAATAATACATACTATAGTCAAAAAATCAAAAAATAGAGCAGCTACCGTAAAATAACAATGTCAATATAATTTAAAATATCCTAGACTGACATACCGTCTCCACTCAGAATCGTTTTTCGTTTTTCGTATACAATGATATTATATCATTGAATTCAAATTTAATACCAGTGATCTATACTTGTAACCTACTGAACAGCAGAGCGACATCGACTTGACCCCCTTTTTCATGTTTATGTTGATAAAATAAGTTGCTCTAACAATAATTATAAAAAATATAGAATATGCATATTCAAAAAAAAAGCGTATTTAGATTCTTTTGAAGTTAAAATTTGATAAAATTGAGCTTTTAAACAAAAAATTCAAAAATAATGACAATCTTTCCGATTGTTATTAATTTGTTTCAATTTAAAAAATATTAGATAATCGTAGAGCTTAGTGACTTTTTACTATTATTACGCATATGGCTTATCTAGATATATAGTTATTATATTATGTTTTATATAGACAAATGTTCGAAATATTTATCCTTTAATTTTAAATTATTCACAACACATTAACACATATACCAGCAATTTACTGGATCCTATACAGTCGATCCGCACGTATATAATGACTTAAATAAGTTAATAACAATCAAAAAATTGGTGTTGCTATAATAATTGTAGGTAGCCTAGAAGGTTGCAGATCTATGATAATATTCTTATACCGACCGACCTATACAATTTTCTATATTTTTCTTCTATCAATACCTACCTATCCATATTTATGGTGTTGTCTATAACTATAAGCTACACATAGGCTCGATGTTACATATATAATATATATGATACATTATGTGTACCTACCAAATGGCAGATATATACTTGCATGATATAATATAATATAAAATGTGAATATGCGAATATGCGATACTTTTGTTAAAAATTTGTTCAACAACTACTACACGCCACTGCATAATATACATTTGATATATATAAACATATAAACACGCGTATTTACCTATTTGTTATTTTTTACTATGGAATATCGTAATTTATTCTTCCAAATCCTAATACATATTACATATTTATATGTTCAACTTTTGAACACTGTGATTGTTTAAAATAATATTATATATTTATATAACGAGAGTTCAGTACCTATACTTATTTTATAGAACATCTGAATATATATATTGTATTCGAATGACAATGTTTATAGACAATTTAGAATTTAAAAATTAAACTATAGGTATATATTTGTATAATAATATGGCTAATATAGGTTGATGTACCTAATTAGTTAAAAATGTCTCGAGAGTACAGACTGTACAGGTATACAAAAAGTAGTAATGCAGGTGAGGCATTTGGAGGAGGGTCAAAGTGTGAGGTTGCACCACTTACTTTTAAAATAGTCCTAATTCACAATTGACCTGCTGAATTAATGCACTATTATTTATATATAATTAAATTTAAATTGTGTTTTTGGATTAACAGTTGAAATAAAAAAAACAAATTGCGTGCAATCAATTAATAATTTAGTAAAGGTTTTCATCGCTCAAAAAAAATTTTAATTCATATCAATCCACGCTAACATATTATGTGATGACTTATTGTTTTTCATTTGTAAAATAGGTAATTAATTATTATTTATTATATTTTAGTTCTAAAATTACTTCTTACTATTTACGTTCATGAAGTCCATGGTGACAATCTATAAAAACAATTAAAATCAGGATAATATATACACATATATAGATATATTTATTTTATATGGCCTGGAAAAATTTCAAAATTTTCTGCTTTAAACCTTTCACGCCCGGAAAAAAACCTGAAATTTTGCCCCCACATTCTTATAAAATATTTTGGTTGCCCCTGTTTTAATATTTATAACATAGATACTTAGGTACTGAAGATTAGAAATAATTAAACCTAACACAATTTTAAATGATTGCGTATATATAGAGTCAAATTTCAGTTAAATACATTAATAAGTACCTAAATATGTATTATAATATCTATCATTTTATTAACACGAATTTTCTGATGATTCTGTACATAGGTAGGTCATAACAGATACATTTACAATATGGTAATAAATATAACAACTGCAGGTTGGAAAGGCAATACAATTATTGAATTATAGGACAGATATATGTGGTAAAACGTCTGATTAATATATTATTTAAATTATTTGCATGGAACAGACGGTGTGTACAATATTAACTGTGATGTATCTATATACGATAGTATACGTGTATTGCATATTTGCATGTATTACATTGAATAGCTTCAACAGTAAACGAAAATTAAAGTAATTGCCTGCGCATAACTGCATGTATGGAGCTCATAAAAATGCTCGATCATGAAATTAAGCTACAGTAGATACTAATTAGATACTTTAATAGTATGTTCACTATGTTATTATAAAACTGTACAAAATTATCAGAAAAATATTATACACGTAATAAATAATAATAAATATAGGTAAAGGTATTAATAATATTGATAAGTGAGAAAAGATACTATGGATATTTATTGTATGTATACCTATCTAAATAGTACCATACGTGATACGTAGACATAATATTATAGTAACCTATTATAATTTTTAATACAATAATAATAGGTATTAATGTATTATAATCTTAAAAAGGTATCGATAAACTGATATTTATTGAAAACTTAAATATTTTTCAATCTATATAATTTAAATTTAAAATCAATAATTTGTTTAAATATTACTATGTATAGGTAGTCAACCGGTGGATAGAGGTCGGCCCCCTTGCCCCCCTCCCCCGATACGGTCTAAGGTGTATAAGGTATTTAACAATAATATGACACTAGATAGCGGTATATACCTATAAGCGTATAATTTTAACTGTACATGAAAAGAAAGTTATTTCAGATTAGATAAACATATACCTAATAGGATTGTATGAGTCAAAAAGGCGAATATTGTCAACTATTTTATTGATCAATTATATATTCATATAACATCATATTAAAACCAAATATAACTGATAACGTATTCATTATGACAGGAGAGCGTGTAAACACCAATAAGCCCGAATAGACACCAGCTGTATATACATATACGTAGTACATATCGGCTACCCAACATAATATTATAATAATTATTAAATACTATTAATTATTTAATAACAAGTAAACAAAACGTACAAAAGATTACCTATATGTCATTATAAATTTATAATGGGATTATATATTATATAAACATTTATATAATATGTATTTAAAATGCATAATATATCCTGTTGCATAAATCAATCTTATAGATGTCGCGAGGTAGTTTATTTTGGATATGTGATGTTGATATAAAGATCCTTAGGACTTCTTATTGATATACTGGAGATGCTAAACGCCAAGTTGAGTGACATTATATAAGCGAGGTTAATCATAAACATCTACTGAACATCGCATTATAACTGCTCATACAACTCTATTTGATTTCATATTAACATCCAACTGTTGTAAATCCGAATTACTAATTACGTCTCATAGCATTCACATGGTAGTTATAGTTGTACATAGTAGCTTATATATATATATATATATATATATATATATACCATTTTATTTCAATTTTTTATAGGCACCTCCTTTTGATGTATTTAAACTGAAATCACCCCGTTAAATCATTAATAAATTATATATATATATATATTATATATTATATAATAATATGTGAAATTTGTTTGAAATATTATTCTAATTAGCGGACTATTAATTATAATTAATTTAATTTGCAGTGGTTCAATTCATTATTGCTTATATGGTAGTAATAATGAAACAATACGTTTTATAGTTACTATAAATAAACGTATTATTTTATAAAATAGTCAAAATAGTAAGAAGTAGAAAAAAAATCATTTTTAAAACTCCAACCCAATCTAATGATCTTGTTCCTTAGATGAACTTACTGCAGTATTATATAAATTATAAATACTTCTATATACTAACACAGAACTTGATATAAAGGTTTTGATTTATATAATAAATAGTACAACACATTTTGTATATAATATTATATTACCTATATTTTTAATAGTTTATGTATTTTATGTGTATATATAAAGAATAAATACATATTTTCAAGTATTACAAATAAGATGATTTATTTAGTTGGATACTATTATGTTTAAACCTATTTGTGTATACAAAATATTTAATATTATAGTGAATTAAAATACAAATAAAAACAATGAAATAAATGTATATATATAACAAATTATATTATAAGGTTCTTTAAATATGTATTATAAATAGTGAAAAAAGTGAAATATAACATAAATTATAATAAAAACAATGCAATAAATGAAATGTATTTATAACAAGTTACAATCAAATAAAAGTACTTTATATTGTCATTTGTACACATATAAAATATAGTTGGAAATATGCATGTATCGCAAATAAAATTATGTATTTATATAATATAATGAATAAACACCTAATATATAATAATAATTATAATAATATACCTATTTAACATAAGTGAATTAAAATACAAGTGAAAAAAAAAGTGAAATTTAATATAAATTAATAATAAAATCAATGAAATGTATAACAAATTATAATTACAAAGTAGGTACTTTATATACTTATTAGTTAATTTTATACATATAAAATATAGCCAGATAATTGAAAGTATTACAAATAAAATTATGCATTTTTATAGCATACTGTATAAATATTAAATAGTATATAATATAAGTTAACTTAATACTAATAATATAAGTTTACTAAAGTGAAAAAAAGTGAAATATAACATCAATTAATAAAAACAATGAAATAAATGAAATAGTAATAAAAAAAAATTTTTTTTTAATATTATCAAAAGTACTTTAAATACTTATTTGTATATACATATTAAATAAAGAAATTATGAATAAAAAGATATTTGCAATAAAATTGTGTATTTAGAGTCAGGAACCATATAGATATGTCAAAATAAAATGTATCAACATATATTAACAAAGAATAAAACTAATTCCCGACTTTTAAAATATTTTTAATTTAATGATTTTTATGTAGTAGTGTTATTGCCACACTTTTTATTTCAGATACCTGGAAATAAAAGCATTTATATTTTAATTGATTCAATTCAACTTGAAAGGGACTAGTTATATTATGGGTTTCCACATAAAAACAACCAATCATATCAGATTTAATAGGATT
>JANEHU010000115.1:0-149616 GCA_027563435.1 Nasonovia ribisnigri
ACCCAAAACCTCAAGATACTTTAAATGGATTAATGTTGTAAAACCTCTGTACGAACGAATGAAAAATGAGGATCATCAGTTAAACAAAGAAATAGCTAAAATTAATACCCCTAAAACTCCTCAAATTAACTTATTACCATTTAACGAACATATATCTAGGTTGATCGCTAAACGTAGTAATATTCATAATAATACAACCATGGGAAATGTTCCGTTTGAATTTCAACCAACAGCTAACAGTTCTATGATTTCAGAACCTGTTGTTGAAAAGATGTTTAGTTTTACTTCAACACCGCAGACTAATAATAAAAGTGCTGGTTTATATAAAGATGTAATACCTCAAACCCAGTTAGTTTATTATGACGACCCAAATGAGTTAGTGACTAGATTAAATCTTTTAGCATCATCACAAAGTGTTGGTAATACTGGTGTTAATAATGAAATTATATCTATTTTAGAAGAGTTACGTGAGAGAAATATTATAGTATAATGGCAACCTTAGATAGTATAGCTAATGAACTACATCGGCCAGCCAGAAAAATTTTTCCTAGACGATGTGTAGTAACACGGTTTATTGATGACCTCTGGCAAGCTGATTTAATGGATATGCAATCTCATTCTAAAAAAAAATCATGGCTTTAGATATATTTTAGTTGTTATAGACACGTATTCAAAATATATTTGGGTTGAGTCACTGAAAAATAAGTCCGGTGAAGATTGTACAAAAGCCATGTCTAATATATTGAAAAAAGCTAATCCAAAATTGTTACAGACGGATAATGGCACAGAATTTTATAATATTCAATTTCAAAATTTAATGAAAAAATACAAAATTAAACATTTCAGTTCATACAGTGTTATCAAGTGTTCGATTTGTGAACGTGTTATACAAACCCTTAAAAATAATATATATAGACATTTCACTGCAACAGGTACATGGAATTGGTATGATAAAATATCAAAAATTATACAAAACTATAATAATACAAAACATAGAACAATCAAATGTACACCCAATGAGGCTCGGATGGACGCAAACAAAATTAAATTTAATACCCATATAAATGATAAAACATTATATAAACCGAAATTTAAAGTTAATGATAAAGTAAGAATATCTAAGTATAAACATGCATTTAGTAAAGGATACACCCCAAATTTGACAACGGAAATATTTACAATTTCAAAAGTCTTAAAGACAAACCCAGTAACTTATCAACTAAAAGATGGAACAGGCAATAAAATCTTAGGTGGTTTTTACGAACAGGAAATTAAGTTAACCGATTATCCAGACACTTTCCTCGTTGAACGTATTATAAAAAAAGTTGGGAATAAAATGTTGGTCAAATGGTTAGGTTTTGATTCGAGCCAAAATTCATGGATAACATCATCAGATATTTTAAAATAAAGATATTTTATATGTTATACTTTTTATAATAAAAAAATATAAAAGTTTTTTATCAAGTCAAATTAATTATTTACATAGGTTATCTCCTGAAATAAAAAAGTTTGATTATTGTATACAAAAAAGTTTTATTTATAAAAAACAATAATTTATTATACTAATAGGTCTTGTAATATCATATCAGACATTGTGTTAAAATGAAATTGCAATATTTCATGTAAAAATGATGTGTCATCGTTTTGTAGATGCGAATAATAACTAAAGTCATAGTTTTGAATATATTGGTTTGTAAATTCATTCCTCTGGCAAGTGATGGGAAGACCGCGGACATCGTTTTTAATCAGTTCGTAAGCTGTGTCAAATGTAACCTGATAACTTGCCAAACGTTTCTGTTTTTCTACAATATACAAATCGATCAAATTTTGTATTTGCTTGAGACGGGCGAAGTCAATGTTCGTCAAACTAATGTAATTGTCGTTTATATGCAAGGTAATTAAACTATGTTTAACATTGGTTGAATATGAAAAGTTATCTGTTATTTTTACACGTCTACATCTGATATGTAAATTATTCATAATTGAATTGTAATTAGATTCAGACATAAGTGTAAACCATTCTTCCAAACTTAATGTAATAATTTTCTTTGAAAGTTTACACTCCAATAGCAAAATAATAGAAATCTGATTATTAATTAATAACCCCACTGTAATATTTTTCTTGCTAAAAGCACGGATGTCAAAAGTAGACTTACAGACAATTATTGGTGAACTCATTGTTAAATAATTTTGTTAACTTTTTTATAAATTAAAAATATTTTGTACACTATAAGCATAAATATAAAGTGAAATATAACTGCTAGAAGTCCTACGATGAACTGTGAGTTTTTCCGTTTGTAAACATATTATATACTAAACTCATGGATAAAAATACAAAAAATGTAAAAAAAAAAATATATATTATAAGCAAAAAAACATGATTTAACAAATGGTATCGTCCGGATCGGTTTCACAATTACAAATAACATCGGTTTTACAATAATTACTTAAGACTTTTTGTATATACTGATTTCCCTTCATTAATAATATAAATACACATTTTGGTGAATAACGAGTATGTTCTATAAAACAATCGTCAAAAATTTCAAAATTATGTAGAATTATCCCACACCAGTGACATTGAACTGCATCCTCGATGTTTAGATACTGGAAACCACACTGGGCCAATTTATATTTGTTCTGGCCTGTATTTGATGGGTATGTTTGAAATGATCTTAGCCTTGATGAAAATGCGGAGAATTCTGGATAAGCCGGTGTTGAATTGAATCGTATTTGACTAACCAATGACCGGATCTCATTTGTACATTTTTGGAAATTCATTTTTTTTAAAAAAAAAAAATAAAGAAACGACAAGGAAATTGGAAACTACAAAACACGACTTGGTAAAACAGCTAATCGCAAGCAACTGAATATAATTAATAATTATTAATAATTTGTTTGCCAAATTTTTATAAAAAATACAGTGTAACCAACAAAAGTAAAATTTAAGTTTTTCCGGAAAAACAGACTGTGAATGAACAAATACATACTACGTACATTATATCAGTTTTTTTATATCATGAAAAATTAATTCACATGTTCTCCTGGTACACCATAGTCTGCTTTAAACAAAAAGCGATATCTAGCAGTGATGAAAAAATTAAACAGTATAAACTGGGATAGAAAGAAGCCAAAAATCTGTTCGTCCAAGGGAGAAAGTCGTGGATAACCGTTTTTAAATCTCCCTGGAACAGTAAAAAACTGGGGTAGTAAGCACCCACAAATCTGACCGCTCAAGGGGGAAAGTCGTGGATAACCGTTTTTAAATCTCCCTGTAATTGTAAAAACTGGGATAGAACCTACATATACTACCTACTCTCGTGGGTCAACGATAACGTAATTTTAAACAGCTATCAAATTTAAGGCTATCCGAGGAACAAAATAAATTCTATTTAGCTTA
This sequence comes from Nasonovia ribisnigri, assembly GCA_027563435.1. Classification (NCBI taxonomy): domain Eukaryota; kingdom Metazoa; phylum Arthropoda; class Insecta; order Hemiptera; family Aphididae; genus Nasonovia; species Nasonovia ribisnigri. The sequence continues at coordinate 3,401 of JANEHU010000115.1, forward strand.
TAAATATTTAAACTTTCAAAAATATGTTCCTTTTATTTTTTTTTTGACGGTCATAAAACAAGTCTAAAAAATAATTAAAAGTTATAATATGTTCCTTTTATTTATATAATGTATATTTTTTTGTGTATAAAAAGTGAAAAGTTATGTTTTTATTTTTGAATTCAGTTAAAACATTTAATTTTTTTGTTTGAATGAAAAAATATATACCTGCAGTTTGGTTGTTATTATAATAAAAAATAAATATATTTATTTCCTATATTTTTATTCCAGAGTTAAACTAATGCCTCATTACTCATTAGCAAGAAATATATGAGTTACAAATTTTTTTCATTCTAAGGGGTAATTTGACCCTATGTACAGGTAAAATGATGCATGTCATTGATATAAGTGAGGTTGATGACTAAAATTTAATAAACAAATAGGTATAAAGTTGAAACAAATTTCTCTGGTCCAAATAGATAGTTTACCAAAATAGACGTGACAATAGTAACGTGTATAATACTATGTTTGGTTAAAATTTAAATTCTCTACGGGTTATTATTTTTTAATTTCAACAAAAAATACAATCGATTTTGTCAAAAACTGGTGTTTTATACATTTTTTTCTAGATTATTTTGAAGTATATATCTACGTATATCTAGAAATGTTGTACATCATTTATATTTAATTTTCTACTAGATTTCACTTTCAATATTAAACATTTTAGCATTTTATCAAATAGTTATCGGGTATACTAAGATTTTTTAGACACAAAAAAAAATTAAAATCATATCATTATAAAGCATTAAAGCCTATATATTTATCGCTTCACTCAGAATTTAACATACAATTTATATTATATACAATTTATCATTTATCATTGTTGGTATATTTATTTATTTTGTATATTTTAAAGAGGTTATTGTAATATTTTGATTAGGTACCTACATGTTTGCTTGGCTATTATAAGAATGTGTGTGTTTTTTAAATTTATATACCAAAGTTCTTGACTTGGGAGGAGGCAACGAGTATCTCAACTAAATTTTCAGATATTTTCAGATATTCATACCCCTAATTTTTATTTTGTAGTAAAAATTAAGATCCACAGAAAACTACTTTGTTTAGGATTCTATTTACAAAATTAATAGGTATACTATATAAAAAAAATGGCTTACAAATTATTTGTAAATATTGATGTTTGCTACAGTAATACATGCTAATTATGTAATAATTAGGTATATAATAATATATTCATTGGGGGGCTAAAGGTTTATAACCATAATACTACAGCTTTAACCATGGGCATGAAAAAAAGAGAAGACTAAAAAATTTGTCCTAAAAGACAAGAAGACTATGCTAATGGTTCTATGAATGAAGAATATTTCTCATTAATGGAATTTATTAAATGTATATTAATAAAAAAAGAGTTTGTTTTCAATGTTTAATGTATCTACCACACACAAAATATGTACCTACTTAATTTGTAAATTAGTTAATTTGAAAGGTTGACATCTTATAAGCAACTCTCGCGGTGTCAGTTTAGTTCTTAAATGTTTTTTGTAATAAACGGAATTCGGGATTCATTTTAGACAAAAGCTATAGGTAAATAGACACTAACTAACTTCATTAAAATATTTAAAACAATTCTTTAAATACAGTATTACCTCAATTGCCTGAAAAAGTCCAATATCTACGCACATTTATGGTTGAAACTTAAGTAAATATAATAAGTTATGAAATGTCTGTTAGTTTATGGTAATATGAATAGGGTGCAATAAAGAGGGTGTGGTTCGCAAAGCCCGCATGCTATAGGGTTATATTAGGTACATTAATTAGCTAGGGATGCAATTTTTTATATGTAATCAGAGTACCTCTACTATTTATAGTTCAAGTCAGGCACTTGATATACCTACTCATAATTAAATGATCTATAGTTAATCTATGGGTCAATAAATAAACAACAATAATTAGATCATAGGATCATACTAAAATGATTTCTGTAATTGGCGGAGCGATTATTTTAATTATTTATTTGTCGTTGTGGGCTGTTTGGTGTTCACCTACCGTTTTTCCACCTACCGCCTTTCTTTTAGATATAACTAGATAGGTATTATAAATTATATAGAATACAATTAACCATTGTGAGACTATAGGTATTATAGGGGTCTCAAAAAAATTATTTTGCACCATTACTGGACTTGATGTGGGCGGGTAAAAGTAACGCTGTGATCTATTGATGGAAGGTAATTATTTATTTGTCTACCATTCAAAACAATAAAGAATTGATTTATTATAAAAATGTAAACGTAATAAACCATAATTTACTTACTAATAGCATGGTTTTTTATATTCGATATTTTATATAACCGGTATTTTACCGTTTTTTTTTAACTTAAATATTATTTATTTTTCACAATCTGTTGGTACATGTTTCAATATTTCAATATTTGTATACATTTTTTCGACAAAAATAGTAATTAATAGTACCTAAAACTATTATTCTTAAAAAGATTGAACTGAAGAATCGTCTCATCGAATGAACTTAGGTATTATAAGTATGATTTTGAGTATTAAAAGTACAATTTTTGTGTAAATGAATGAATAATATATAATTAGTAACAATGGTATTTTTTTTATGAATTCTGTTAAACAAAATTGTGTTCGTATTTTAATTTATATTCGTTAAGTTACTATTATTTTCCATTTTATTACAAAATATCAACTTTAAAATGAAAATCAGTAAAAAAATGTTTTTTTATTTACAGATATTGGGTTAAAAATATAATAATATAACGAATGGAAATTTCCACTCAAGCATTGAATATTTTCCCTCTATAAAGTGAGGTTTTTATTACCTGTATCGTAATACAACTATAAAAGTATGTAGGTATTTATCAATACCACTCAAGCTTATGAAGCCTACCACGATTCTACTGTACCTATCAGTGGAATAGTTTTTATGCAATTGAATTGGACAATTGTTGAACAAATAATATAAGTTTAAGAATTATATTTATGATTATTGACAAGTTATATTATGAATCATGATATATTAATATAATAATATGGGTCTCCATTGAAATCTTGCAAATATGTAACTAGATACAGAAACGTCAATACCATATTTTAGAAGCTTCTAGAATAGAAGTCTTGAATTAAAAATATATCTTGTAAATCGTCAATATATTTTAATTACCTATCAATGATAATACTATGTAAGTAGACAAGTAAATTTTCAATTTTCAATTTATTATTAATTAATCTTTCTAGTTATGCAAAATATATGTTTACATAATCAATTTAAATATTATGAATAGGTATTAAAGTTTTAGTTTTCTATATACCTACCCAGGTTGTAGGTATGATTATTTTTTTTAAACTTTTCAATACTGATACACTCAAGACTCTAGAGTCCAGGTATTACCAGGGATTCATTTTTTTTTTAGGATATAATTTATTATTACACTAGCTAAGCTATTTTCGTTATTGATTTATTTGTACCTTAAAAATTTGATTAAAATCGTATAATGATGGTTAGGTAAAATGCCATCAGGTCGTTGGTGAAAAATACCATTTGTTTACTTTTATATTGTATGTATTTTAAAAGCTTGGTATACTACAACTAGTACAATTATTAGGCAACATAAATATTATGTAACTAGCTCATTTCATGGCTAAACTATTTGCCAAGACTCATTATTTACCAATATCTTTCAGAAATAACTTTAACCCTTTGAAACCTTTATTTTTATACTCTGTTTATTTACGTGAATATCAGGTCCAGTTATCCAGCGTTCTATACTGCAGCTGAATTTTACATTTTTATTTTTAGCAATCGTTTTTTGCATACATTTGCAGCTATTGTATATTTTAATGAATGTATACGATTATCTCTAAATTTAATTTGGAAAATGGTATAGCTTTCTCTGTTTGCAATTTTGTATTTCAATATAGATACCTACCTATGTTTACCCAATATGCCAAATGTACCTAACTAAAGATAAATAGCACAATATTTCTTTTGTGGAGGCACCACATAAATTTGATAATCTATTTCTTCATTCAAAATGTTGGCTCCAAAGTAACGAGTCTTATTCAATATTCATATTTGTTAATTTGTTATGCATTATTATACATTTTATTTTAGAAGTTTATCATACGCATACAATGTGTTGAGAAGTAGAAGATGCAACAGGATTAACACATTAAACAATTTGTTCAGATAATAATTATTAATTAGTACGAGTGACTGTCTTACAACACTTATGAATCCGAGCAGGCAAACATTTTTCATTATTAACCCACATCATATTTACACATTTTTCGATATTAAATATATATAGATACTGGAAAAAAAATGTCCATTCACAACTGAATTATTGTACCTACCTATTATAACTAAACATATATATTATTTTATTATCATTTATTGTTACTGGCGTATGACTTGGGCTAATCGATAATCTCTTTTCAATAAAATCTGTACCTATGAGTTAATTAAAGGTAAAATCCTAGGTTCTAGGGGAAGGGGCAAGCAGATATCTGACCCATAGTTCAAAATTCTTGATGAAATTAGCCTTTTTTAGTCCTTAAAATAATAGAGTACTTATAACGGCTATCTTCATTATTCAATTGAAAATCAATTTTAAATTGTGATTAAAAATCTATATTATTTCTACAAATATCTACAAATGTCTAATATTAATCTAAATTACCAAATAAAATACAATACAGAATATGATATCCAATCATAATAATTATTTGTTACCAATGGCAACTAATTAAATAAATAATCAAATTATTAATTTTTTTTACCTATAAACTTTTTTAGGGTTGGTTGTAGCGGGGATACCGAATGTTAAAATTGGTATATATACTACTATAAATACCGAGGGAGTGGTTCTATCCCGCGTAAAACTGTGTTTTGCTATGTTGTGCATTTGTAAGACGGAGACAACGCATGCAGGTATCACTCCCTCTTAACCGATTTTAATGAAATTTTGTAAATACTAATTAACTAAATGTCTTTCTTGGTTCAACTTAAGAGATAGTTGTTATGCCGATAAGTGGCCATTAATTTTTTTATTGCAAATTCAAGGAATGATTTTAAGATTTATGATGGAAATTTTTGTTTATAAACGGTTGCAAATGGTTACAGCTTACAGATACTAATAGTAATAGGAGAAATTAGTATTGGTTGTCATTGGTCTCTCGAGCAGATGAGGTAAACTCATTCATCAAATCGTCGCGTTTATACCCGAGAATTTACAAATTACACCTTTTAAAATGATTTACAAAATTATTATAATAAATATAATTATTAAATTGTTTATTGTAAATAGACTCAAATACTACTGGACCGATTTTGACGAAAATTTCATAGATTGTTCTTAGAGATACCATAAAAGTTTAGAGAGTACCTACTAAGAGTTGTATAGTTTTAACCACGTGCCGAAACATACCAAGACCTTTAATATCTAAACTGAAACGATATAACGCCGTATTTTGTATTATTCATTAGATATTTATGTAGGTGGGTACTTTTTAGTTTTTAGTTATAAAAATGAAAATGTTTTGAATGTAAATAAGACCATAATTAACAGTTTAACTGTTTGAACAAACCAATTCAATGATACTTTTTTTACTTAAAAGTGACTTCTGTTAAATACGGTTGACCCACAGCTGCAGTTATCCTGACCCTGTAGGATCTGCCACGGAGTAAAGTCGCACCTTTTGGATGGCGGTTTAGTCAACACGTCATATGGATCTCGAATTAAATTTTAGTAATTATTTATATTAACGTTTTTACTTAGAGTGTTCGTGTATAGTAATAATAATAGTAATTTAATTCTTCGGGCCCTAGCGATGAATAACGATATCATCGTCCCGGGGGACGTTCTCCAAAGGATCCAGCGTGGAGAATGACGGTTTTATCTTAAGTTTGATGATAAGAACATTATCCGCGTTTGTAAATGTGATTTTTTTACGATTGGTCGATTTTTTAACAAGTTTTGCGTATATGGTATAGCGTAAATTAAAAATGCTCATCATTCGCTTGAAAAACGAACCATCGTAAAAACATACGTACAGACACAGATAATATCCTAGTTTCGTAATAGATCGATTCACTCTAATTTTCAAACCAACAAAGCCAAACTTGAGTTTCTGAGTGTAAAATATGCGTTACGCGCGTGTAAGACGGAGACAACAATATCATTGATGCCCGTGTCACGTCTTCTTAAGGGTCGGCGGGCTGCGGCAACCGGTTCGTCGTCGTCGCCGACGGGCGTTACCAGTGTCGGTGGCGCTATCGGCAGCGGTAGTGGTAGTTGTGATCGTGGTGGTGGTAGCCGCGGGGAGCGGGACACACAACGATTAGGAAGAACCGCCGAACCGGTGCCCGAGCGGACAGCCGCAGTGTATTGCGAACGCGCGCGTCCGTCGTGCTCGTGACGTACTCGCTGTCGTGCGCGCTCGCCTCTCGTGCGTCGCTTTCGTGTAGAACGCGTTCGTCGCAACACCACCGATTCGTCGTCGTTACGCGTCCACCACTGTGGCTACCACTGCCCCCGCTGGCGGCATGAACGTCGCCCCGGCTTATCCGGGTTTCCCGGAGTACGCGGGTTACTCGGACGGCACCACCACAGCCGCCGCTGGGACCGTCACGGCGGCGAACGACCTGGCCGACGATGAAAAACCCTTACCCAAAAGGTCCCGGCCCACCATCTTGAGTGGACTGCGGTCCGTCTTTGAACCGTCCATGAACAGGTTGTCGATGAAGATTTACGGCAGTGAGAAGGCCGTGCTCAAGGAACGGCTCAGGCAACGAGCCCTGGGTGCCTGGATCATCCATCCGTGTTCCAAGTTCAGGTAATACCTATACAGCTATCGAGTTCTAAGAACTTTTAAGAGGATGTCAGCGCACTGTTTGTTTTCTCTCTCTGGCCCACGCGCGACAGGGAAAAACCGCATTTAAGCAGAATCATTTTTCTATGTTTGTGAGTAATCTTAGAGTAAAATCACTCAAAATTACAAAAAAGATAGAGAATAATATTTTTGAGGGAATGACCATATACATTTTATATTATATTGTTATTTGACTTTGTATTCGACTTTCAAAATAAACAAAACAATTTCGTACATTTAAATTATGTTTTAATTGTTTTGAGACAATATTTAGGCAGATCGATATGTCACTCCTTCAAAAATATTATTCTCTAACTTTTTGGTAATGGGTGATTTCACTCTAAGATTACTTAAAAACAGAAAAAAATGATTCTGCGTAAATCCGTTTTGTCTATGTTGCGTGTGGGCCTGAGAGAGAAAACAAATAGTGCGCTGGCATCATCTTAAAAATAACCAGCCCAAAACCGTTTAAACGGGTTGGATCAGTTCATTTTAACACTTATCTATATCGAAATTTAGTCAAACCCACCGAGTTAAGGTCATTACGGGTCAGTACCTCACTTGTCTTATACTAGCTTGAGAGTCAATGTTTACCTGGCCATTTTAGGGGTTATTGAGCGCCAAACAAAACGTGTCGTGTACTCATTCTTTCTAGTCTTAATAAAATTACGACATTGTGTTATAATACTATAATAAAGTTATATTCCACCCTTAACAAAAAACTATATACAATATTATTGGTTTTACACCAATCGTTAAATAGGTATTTATTTTTGACTTGTACTAGGGGGTTCGTCCTATTCTGCTTGTCTGTCGCTACAATGTTGTATAAGAGAAAACGGCTTCAGGTTTCCACTCCTCTATTTTAAATTGTACGCATCGTCAATGGCAGAAGCTCTTGTTAACGTTTCTGTAGTCGTTGAACAACAACATTTTTTTTTCAAGAAATATCTTTTGTTATGTAACCGGTTTTGACTCGTACATAAAAGGCTGTTTCAACCAAGTCGGATTGGCCACCTGTAGTTAGGGTGTCTCTAAATGTGTAAGTAAAACCTTGGTTTATACTCTCAAATTATAAATCATTTTTCCCTTTACATTTTATGGTTTTTACTCTGGCGACATCGTCTCGTTTAAAGTGCCAATATATCTGTGATTTCCAATAGAGAGAGTTGCGTCACGAAACTGAGTTTTTGAAAAGTATTACTTTTACCCTCAAAAGTAGGGTATCTACCTATCTATAATAGTATAATATTGTAATGTGAAATCTCGAAGAAAAAAAAATTATATGTATACATCATTATACATTATTGTAAAACTAATTGCCCTGCACGTTGGCTTGGAACTTAAAAAACAGGAAAGTGTAAACAAGTTAAATTTTTTTTTATAGGTGTTTGTTATAATGATGTAAACTTGATAATTGTTCATCATTACATGTATAATTGTGTATTATGCATTATAATATTATATGGTACCTATGTATTTATAATATAATTTATGTTTTGGAAAAATAAATATCCCTTCTTGTATACTCATATTAAATACGTTAAAATGTAATAATATTACACAAATATTTACATTATTTTACCTACATACGTGTCTGTATACACAATTTGCATTGATTAAATTAACTATAGTTTATTTTAGTTGTGTTCAAAATTTAAATATGATAATTAAATTCATCAATTCACAATAATAATCAATAAATATGTTACTTCAAAATATTGATTCTGAAATAAGTACCTAGTTCACTTATTTAAGTTATACCTAATATGTTCCGATTTTTTTATAGCAATCGTTGTAACCTGCAGCTGCGGTTACAATGAATTATAGTAATTAATGAAATATAATTACATATATATAATAGTTTATATTTAACGTATATTATAAGTGTCTTGTGTCTACCTATAGTTATTAATATCAACTACGAGCGTCATGGCCCACTTCGTATGTAAATATTTGAGGCATATCCATCAAAGATTTTAGTGATCACTTTTTTTCGTAGTTCGTTTATTTGCTTTCGAGTTTGTATGATTTTAGGTCTGTCAAGTCTGCATAACTATCTTGGTGATATTTGCTCGTTTTAAATACTTTAAATATATATTATTATATTATATATACCTAGTTATGTTATTGTGTTATCCTCACAAATATAACATATTATTATAATATAATTTATCTTTTGATCACTATTGTGATTGTTATAGTTGGGTGTATTATGTTATTATAATGCTATTAATTATTATAATCGTCTATTGTATTTGTAGGTATAGCCATGCGCAATATTGTGCGTATATTAAAACTTATACACTTTTTAGATTTGAGGTAATTATTATAATAGATAACACAAACACATTTTTTTCTCCGGATAATGGATCGTAAAATTATTACGTCAAACTAGGTAGATATTCACAAATTATTTTTTTCTTCAAATAATAAGTGTTGACGAAAATTGTTGGAATTGTGGGCTGCAGATGTATCTAAGGCCGATGAAGGGTTAGAAAAAAATATGTTGACGCACTATGTAATAAAATAAATCTGGCTCTAACAATCAAAGTCACCGTTGTAGTGTTTAAAAAACAATTGTTCAGGTACATGGAGGAAGCATAGGTATCCCGCTCAACCGTTTTATTTATTCAGACCCGACGAGATGAAAATATATTCTAAATTGTTTTCATCTAAATCCTCCTCATACATCGAACTTTAACGGGTTTTGTGTCACGTAAAATATTTTCTGTTATACGATTAGGAAAAATATTACAACAACTCTCAGCTGTATTCTCTTGTTCAAAAGTATCTTATTATTAAGATTTATTATTATTATCATTATTTTTTTTCTGCTTTATTTGGTGTTTTATATTATGCCTATGCAGGGGGAGGGTTGAGCAGTATAGACCGGTTCGCTTAGTCTAACCCTCACCCACTCACACGATAACACCAACCAGTTCAATCTCACCAACTACCACACATAATATTATGTACATCACACAATATACAGTATACCTATCATATGTGCACAACGCATTAGGCTTAGTATTAGGCGTCATCATTTCATGCGTTTGTTATAAACATTAAATTTATTCATCTGACTGCATAATATTTCACGGCGAGGAGGCGATGTATACCATGCGTGCGTGGTATTTTACTACGTCAGACGTATTATACGACTGCAATCGCCAATCGGACAATAATTTATTCACTTACATGGTATATTATCAGGGTGATTAACCAAGCACGCTTACTCACATATTTTTTTGTATTTTTGTATTTTTGTATTTTTACTAATGAATTTATTCAAATAGAATTTTGATTTTTGAAGTTTTTAAATATACCTACTAAATACCATGATCTTTTCAAAGTCTTGAATTCCTTTGTACTATTTAACTAATTAAGGAATGTCCTGTGGTGATACAAACTTTGGTTTTTCAATTGAGAATCCTCCTCTCTCTTCACTAAAGGATATTAGTCTAAGTAGGTAATATTGGATCTAGTAGGTATTTATTACAATCAGACAATTTGTAAAACTATTAATGTTGATCACTAAAGTCACCATAGCTCCATCATCTTCCAATTATTACGACCTATTACCCTAAGAACACAAAGTTAAATAACTCAAAAACTATTCGTTTGAATTTTAATTCTTATTTACAAATGATCAGCTACAAAATTATTTACAGTAGAACAGCGGGTTTTCATTGAACACCAGGAAGTTTGTATCTCTACAAGACGAGTGTCTTATATTTAATAAATATACTATACCTACAATAACAGCGTTATATTGAAGAAGACAAAGGGGGTGAGCAATAGAGCATGTTTGGTGAATCACTCTGTATATAAATATGATAGTTTAATGATGCGATGTTTTGTGGTGAATATCACCATCATCATTGATGATTGTAATTCATAACCAAAAATTGATCAAAAACTGGTTCATAATATTAGTATTTTGTCCGGACAAAATTACGATTGTTGGTACACTTAAGTTAGTTGTTCATGATTAGAAAACGGATTTAAATGCTCTAAAATACAAGAAAAATGACTTAAAAATATGACCTTTTAATGCACTTACAACAGAAATTTTTAAAAGTGCTCTTAAAATTATTTTTTACATCGAATAAATTTGTTTTGCTATTAATTGATAATTATTATATACATTCTAATTATTATCAATTATTTGTCTCTCGAATTCTCTATGTATGAAATGAGGTTTGTACTTGAAAAGCAATGTTTTCGGATATTCAGAAAAAATGCGTTTTGCATTTAAATCCGTTCCCTATTCATGACTCATAAGTTTTACCACATGAGTATATTATAGATACGTGTAAAGAACTGTTTGAGCTGTGTCAATTGTAATATGAATAATTTTGCAATTTAATTTTATACAAGACACGATACATAATATTATGCAGGCATGCAGCTCGAGTATTTGATGCGCAATATAAATTTTTAAATTAATTTGTTGAAATTTTTTTTTGGTATGGGGTAACCCAAAGCTATATTAAATTGTTAATTTTGTATAATAATATATATTGTAATATCACGACAACGAATATCTTTTAACATTATAAAGGGGGTCAAGTGGATGTCGCTCTGCTGTACAGTAGGTTACAAGTAGATCACTGAATAATGGATGGTATTAAATTTGAATTCAATGGTATAGTATCATTGTATACGAAAAACGATTCTGAGCGGAGACGGTATGTCAGTCTAGGATATTTTAAATTATATTGATATTGTTATTTTACGGTAGCTGCTAAGTTGAATTAATATTATTAATATTATTTAATTATCAACCTAAAATTATCAGTGATGCTAAAAAAATATTATAATATAAACTTTTACTCGTTAAAATTGATTTTAATATGTAATTTCGTCCAAATTTAAACTTAAAATGTCTGAAAAAAATAACTGTGTTTATATTTTTTTTAGATTTTTTGTTTACAGTATCTACTATTTATTAGAATCTTTATTTTAAATTTTCAATCCTTAGTTATAAAAACTGACCATTTTATAGTTGTTTAATTACAATGATTGATAATTTTCGAGATTTTGATGAATTTTGTCAAAATTCGAACTTTAAATGCTTATAAAAAAAATGTGTGCTTATGTATTTTTAATATTTTTCAATTGCTATTGTAACAATATATCAGGAGTCTTGTATTAAATTTTCATTATTTTTGGCCCAACAAATAAAAATTTATTGGTATTTATATGAAAAAAAACTAAAAAAATTAAAAATTGAAATCGTCCGTAAAAAGCTGAAAAACTGTCAAAACATATTCAAAATTAGATGGTGTATAGAAAATGCTTATATAATCAGTCAGTGAAATTTGCATGCATCTACAGTTATTAGTTTTTGAATTGCAACAAAATAAGAAAATCGCTACATGAGAAATCGAATGAATATCAAATCTTGTAATAATTTGAACTTAAAATGCTCATAAAAATGTATTTTGACTTGCTTATAAACATTTTTTTATTGATAAAATTAGGCAAACTTATGAGGAATCTTGTATTACATTTTTAAACCTTAGATTTAAAAAGAAAATTTTTTATGAATTTCTAACTCAAAATAAATTGCACATTTTCGTCATTTTTACGTATTTTGTCAACATTTGAACTTTGATTACCTATAAAAAAAAATTGTGACTATGGATTTTTAATATTTTTCATCTGCCTTTGGAACTATATATTAGAAGCCTACTATTAAATTTTCAATTTTATACCCAACAAATAAAATTTTATTGACATTTATAGAAAAAAAAAACTAAAAAAATTGGAAACTGAAAATGTCCGTTAACAGCTCAAAATAAGTCAGAATATTTTGGAAATGCTAGGGTGTGTAGAAAATGCTTATATAAATATTTGGTAAATATTTCATGTATCTATCGTCATCTCTTTTAGAGTTATACCAAAAACCAATATCGATTTTGTCGAAAATTGGTTTTCCGTAAAAATTCCCGTTTTTCCCTTAAATTTTCATTTGTTTTTCACGGCGCTTTTGAAAACTACTAGAAAATTTTATCTTTTGACCTCCCAAATTACCAACTAGATTCACTTTCCTATCAGAAAAAGTACTATTGAAGAAAATCAAAGCATTTTTACTGTCCTAAAAGGTGATGACAGACACAAAAATAAAAAGAAAAACACACATCATTGTAAAATCAATACATTCATCGCTCCGCTCAGAATCTAAAATTTAAATATTTGAACTTTGAACGCATTAATATTTGAATGTCTTAGGCATCATTTTTAGTACCTAATTTTTAGGCAATTTTATTTTGGTAGGTACCTATGTCTTATTAATTATTTAAATTTATTGTATTAAATTTATGCGTATTATTTTTACTTCATTAAAATAATTAATTTTCTTTATTATAATAAAATTATTTACTACTCATTTCGTCGTTGTATGTTTAGAGGTTTGCGAACAATTAACAAATAATATGAATTTGTTATTTACGTGCTTTTGCTCGTAAACAAATAAACATCATATTGTCCTTTGTGCGTTTATGCTCGCGAACTAATATACATAATATGTTTTTGTTCTTTGTACGTTTATGCCCGTGAACAAATAATACGATATTATTCTTGTTAAGGTTATACTCAACATAAACGTATTTGTTCAGTTCCTTAAGGTTCAGGAATGAAATACAGCAATTTAAGTTAAAAAAAAATGTGTTCTGTTCTTAACCCACATTTTACATTAAAGCTTTGCGATGGTATGGATCAGACTTGATACTTATATTATATGGGCTGATATAATATTTAATTTTGTGTCTGTTTTGTGGCTTATTAGCGCGAAGCTTGTAATCCAGCATACGCAGGGGTGCTCGTGGGTGGTTCGCGTGGGTGATCGATCACTAATTTATAATTAATATTTTCATTGAGGCGTTTTTGCTATCTTACGATGGTCTAATTAAATGGAAACATATTGTTCCTCGAACGCCACTGCGTCTTGTATGATACACAACAATGCACACTTCCAGTAGGCATATATTTTTGTAAATATAATTACAATCACTAATAAATAATATACTACTCTGTAGTAGTACCTCTAATTGTCAGACGTTTGACGACGATATGTCGATGCGTATATGACATTTCAAATTTAATTTAATTGTAATATTATATACCTACCTAGTATAGGTATACTCGTAGGTACCTATATATACCTCCTTCATCCGCAACGTCAACGTTTTGCTTATAGCAAAATTATTACGTCAATGACCGCATAATGGAAAATTAATATTATAGAACGAAATTGAATATTTAGTAAATATTCAATTACGTTACAAAAATGATTATATTATTTATAGAGATGCGCATTATAGGTTAAGTGTACATAATGCACGTCAAACCCATATTATACGAATAGAGCATAATATTATATATTTTTTAATATTCTCTTCTTTACAATAATTTAACATTTTTTATTTTCTTATTGATATTGAATTAATATCCTGTTATATCTTCGCTCTTGAATATTAAGTCGATGAATTGAAATAATAATGTTAATTATATTGTTTTTTGGTCGATTTAGGTTTTTCGAATAAATACTTTTTCATGGAACTATATGGGGAAAAAGTGAGTTTACTGGTAATTCAAACAATTAACAGTATTTATAATAAAAATTTGTTAAATTATACTGTATATTTAATTGTTAATAACGCATCTGTAGGTATATACTGATCTTAAATAAGTGTACCTACACTATAAAATATAATAAATTCAGTAATAATCGCATAAAGTTTGTAATATAATTTGTAAAATAAAATAGGTGATCCGTTCTGTGAATTGTATACAATTGTAAACATAACTAATATCATTATTATTAATAAAGTATAGATTATTTACATTCAGGGGAGGAAAGATTTTTGTTTACATTTAATATTCGTCGCATATTCATTAAAATGTATAACCATAAACACCAAATAGATAACTTAACTTGATGTTTTCTACTTGACATTAAGCTATTAATTGCAGCAGTGTAATAATGTATACTAATAAATAGTTATATGTATTCAGTAATTATAGTTAATTTTTTTTCTGTGTTAAGCTGTATATCTTTATCATTTCGTAGTACCTCCACTGGGAGGCCTTTATGTTCTGTCTAATCTGTTATTTTATTTTTAATTATTCCATCAATTGTTCTTATTGTTCTATTTTGTAACAGATTGAATAACAACTCTTTAAATATAAAAAAAGCTGTATATTTTGGATTACCTAATTATAATATTTTAGTTATGTAAATTATTAAATTGTATTAATATTTTAGAACATAATATAATAATACAAATTCAAATTATTAAATATGTATATTTGATAAAAATAAATAATACATTAAGCATTCGAAAAAAGATTGTGAATTTAACTTTAGGTTTACCCAAAAACAATTTATATGTTATTAAATGATAGGCGTATGATTATATTTATTTTTTAAATTATTCAATTGTTTATCCATTAACCATCCAGAAATTTAAAAGACTGTTTCTATATAAATTATAACACAATTATTTATGTTAAATTTAAAATTTACAAAAGTTCTGTCCGAAACTTTTAGACGATTTTTACTAGGTAGGTAAGATTGAAAAGCATAATTTTTGTTTTTAAATAAATATCATTTCTAACCTATCTCATTTAGATTTCTCTTTTTTTAGATCTTAGCTTGAAATTTATTGTAATTCATTTTTTAAGCTTTTATTGATTAGTTTAATACAATGACAGTTTTTAATAATATCCATGTTAATTTTATTTGTTATGAGCCATATACTCATATGTCTGGAAAAACATGTAAGTTTAAATTGTTTAAATATTAAAAATATAAGTATAAAATATTAAAATAATAAAAATGTAAAAATAAATCATTTTTGAATTGTTCTAAAGGAAATCTACGCAGTGTTAAAGTTTTGAATCTCAAAATTCAACATTCTAATTTTGTCCAGATTAATATTAAAAAAGCGATAGTCAATACTTTTTCTACATTTTTTTGACAGTTGTCTGTAATATTTCGTTACGCTTCGAGAAACTACTAAGGGAATGAAATAAAGTACAAACTAGACTCTATTTCCAATCGATTGATACTTGACATTTGGTCTTTTTTATACGAAAGTATCTGCAGTAAAAAAGAAACATATACACCAAACACATTTTTCACTTTGCTCAGAATTTAAAATGTTTAAGTGGACTTCATACCCTCATAATATGTGTTGTCGCTGTCTTACTAACGCATAATATATAGCATATTTAATAAAACATCGGCGGTGGTGTTAGTCCTACACAGTACAAAATTACGTGCTTGGGAAGAAGGGTGAGAATGTAGTAAGATAGATCTTTGTTTTGAAGTTGAATCCCTAAATCCCCACACATATATACGGCCTTGTAATTACCTATATTATTGTATTAGTTAGGTACTATAATAGTATAATAGGTAAGTATATATTAAATATTAATTATTATATATTATAAACAAAAATTTAAATATAAACATATAATAGAAAAGAGAGGGAGTGTACATCAAATATTAGAGCACGATCAGGCCAAAAAATATTTTTTGAAGATATTTTGTGTGTATAACTATAGTCACAATAAGGAATACTGTGCCTTGTACCTAGTTACGCAGGTTAGATACATTTTTTGTGACTGTCCAGCAATTTACCAAGTATGTATATTATACAATATAATATTGTACCTAATAATAGTAAATATATGATATTATTATAATATTATAAAGGTATAATATTCACATTATTATCATGTAAAAATATTTATGAAATTGAGGTATCCAAAATTATAGATAAAATCGACTGAATTTTGAAACTCTATGTTTTAAATCGATTAAGGGATTGAATGGAACCAAAAAATTATTCTGTTTTTAGAATTGAATAAAATCACAAATATCTATTTGAATGTTTTTAATTGTTTTAATGCGCGGTCAATGCTAATCCCGCACTGACCATTTATATTGAAAAATATTTTTAATGAATTAATTTTGGAAAGTATCGAAATAAATGAGTCATAAAAGTGACAGTTTACGGGTTCAATGCTGTATAAATTATGGATCAATTGATTTGTTCCATTTAAAAGTAGCTACCTACATTATACTTTTAAGTATTTATATTGGTGTAATTTTTCCAAATTACATTACAGAAATATTATACCGTTTTGAAAACTAACAACCGACAAACGTGCCACACCTCATTTATTAGACCCTTAAGAATACCGGGTATACATATTACGGCGGTAATACGGAGAGTTCAGGTCTTGTAATGGATTTTAGGGTTTGTATCTTATTCGGTTTGATATTTAGGGACACTTTAATACTATATAATATATTACATGAACGCGGTGAACCATAAAAAAGTGTTCTCAAGGACAGCCACTGTGAACGCAACTTGATTTAGGTCGGATAACAGGCCTATATCTAGTTATACATGATACATGGAAATATATACATATTTATATTTCTGGGTCTTATGTTTTTTCTACTTCAACGTTTTTTTTTAAAAATTAATATCATTGGTCGTTGTTGTTTTTTTACCATAAAATTGAAAACATTATTTATTTGTCATTATCTCCCACGAAATCAACAAAAACCACTGATAAATAAAGGTATCCATTAAACTGTGTCCTGAAGTGGTTAAGAATAAATTAAGGTATATAATATATTATTATAGCATTGTATACAAGTTTGAAGAATAATAATATGTAAAATAATTTTAGTTCGATATTATTTATAAAAAAAGTAATTTGTTAGCAATATTTTTGTTATGTACTATAAAATTATGGAACAGACATAAATATAATAAACATATATATTACTCGGATTAACTCCAGATTTAAGTTTTCAGTACCTACAGTTAATTGCGTTACGTCAGTGAGCTATTTTGTTTGTTAATATAAAAAAACAAATTATAATTTTTTTCCATATATATACAGGTAGTTATAATAAAATAAAAATAATTTAACGATAACTCAACAAAACATGAACAATTAAATTCATATTATTAATTGGTAGTCCATGTAAATGAGTTAAATTGGTTTGAAATGCAAAATTGATGAGAAAGTCGTCTATAATCTACACGTAATATCTTTTTTACGAGCAGTATTTTGTAATAACAATTTTATAAATTATTGGTGTTTAAGAAATGAGGTGCACATTAAACGCATTTATATTTGCATATAAATACACGCTCACTATACATTTCATATACGGTTAGTTATAATTCTTTTTAACGAGAGCAGTATAGACAATAATAATATATCATAATTATATGAGTACACATCGTCTGCATTCAGTTTATTTTTGAAATTTTTTGAATTCTCAAAAATGTATTGTAATAATATTCTATATTAATACATTGTGGTATGACATTTTTTTTTGTTGTAAAAGGAATTGTTGTCGACGGTAAACCTATTGTTTTTATTTTTTGCTTTAAGCTAATTATTGATACCTACTTACTCGGGAAACTATTAATTTCCTAGTTTCCGTGATTTGTAAAGCAATGACCACGATTTACATTGCATTGATATTTGTTATGCTCTTATGAATTTATGATGTCACCCCGAAAAAGTAAAATGTCTTTCTTTTTATTCAAACGAATATACCTAATATTGATTTGTATATTTTTATATTAGATATTGGATTATATTATATTTATTATAAGTATATACGTTTTTTTGTTTTTAAAAACCAATCATTGATACTCGTGCACCTATTCATTTTCTAGTTTCCGTAATTTGTAAAGCAGTGTAGTCCACAATTTGCTTTGATATTAATTGTCACGCTCAATATGC
The DNA here is from genome assembly GCA_027563435.1 of Nasonovia ribisnigri. Lineage (NCBI taxonomy): Eukaryota > Metazoa > Arthropoda > Insecta > Hemiptera > Aphididae > Nasonovia > Nasonovia ribisnigri. The sequence continues at coordinate 22,079 of JANEHU010000115.1, forward strand.
ATTTATGACGCCACCCTGAAAATGTAAATTTTTGTCTTTTTATTCGAACGAATGTTTAGATTTATGAATTTTTTCATATTATTTGAATATACATTTATTATAAGTGTTCTTATAGTTTATACCGGTATACCGGTATAAGTGATTCTATACAATATAGACAATGGCCGTTGTTATCGTTATTATTAAATGGAATCGTTAGTATTAAATTATATCTTTTACAATGCCAGAATTAAATGGCTGTATACCTGAAAGTTGCACGGTTACCTATAATTTTAAGGAGATCATAATATTGTAATCATGTTTTATTGATGTGCAATTTGAAATTAATTATCATAAGAACTGTATAGTTGTTTTTATAATAATATGTTATTGACGAAAATTATATTGAAAGTGAGTAGTTCAATTCATTTGATTCGTATATTGGTACATCATCATATTATTTCTTATAAAGCTTATATTTTATTACTCAATTATAAACGAATTTGTGTGGAAACTATTTATTTTTTCTAGTATGAAATAGGTTTTCTCTTCAATGTATAAAATAATGTTTTTGATGAAGCTTAATGAATTGAGCTAGAAAAAATGTACTATACTCGATTAATCAGTTTATCGTGAATGTAATTACTTTATGTCATTAAGCTTTTATAGGGATGATTTTTGCTTAATTTTATTAGTAGACATGAACTAATGGAATTTTAATTTTTAAAACTTCAAGAGTTTAGTAATCACTTACTATAATGTTATTACAGATGAAAAAATGTAGTTAAAATTAACGTACATCACCCCAGCCCCACCCATTTAGAATTTTAAAACATTTTGTTTACCATTATTTAGTACGTAATTTGTATGAATTTGTATGACAATTTTCAAAATTTGTACGGTCTTGGTTAACCCGTTACTAACAAAAATAATGGGTGGGGCTGGGGTGATGTACGTTTAAAATTATTGTTTTTAAAACTGAATTACAATATAAAATAGTATAGTAAACAAAAAACGTATACTCTAATATTAATATCTAAAACTTAAAATTTAACTAACTTACGAATATTGCCTACCCCTCATGGTATGGTTTATTTAGAACTTCAGTTTTAACGATGTCTTGATATAAACCTAGAACACTAATTAGAAAAAAATGAAATTTATCTATTTTTTTTAGTTTGTCAGTTGTGATACTTAAAAGTATATATGACATTTTTTCCAAAATAAATTGAATATTTACATTTTGTGTCACTTTGTTTATTCAAGTTCCTGATTCAATTTAAACCTTAATTTAAGTAGGTATTAGTTATTTTATATTCTTCAAATAATAATCTCCTTTCAATCAATAAAAATAATGGATACATACTATAATCAAAAGAAAGTTTTCGTTAAGCACTCAAGTACAACAATAAATTATCTAAAAATATTTAGCTTAAGTTAATTACAATTGCGTCAATTGACAGTTTAAGCAAATAGATAAATATTTTTAAATTTATTAGGATTTAAGGTGACCTAAGTATTGAAAATAAAAATAATAATCATACAGAGCAATAACATATTTAAATATTATAAAAGCTATAAACTGTCTGTCTGAAATTATAAAAAAAAAAAATTTTTCCCGGTATAAAATATATACCTACCTATATTTCATTTGAATTTTAAATAATATAATAAAATAATCATATAAGAAAATATAAGAAAATATATAAGGTACTTTTTTTTAAAGCATTTAACTCGATGATAATGTATAATATTTTATTTGTTATAGATGTAATGTAATTTTTATAAAAACTTAAATTCAGTGATGAACAAAAAAATGTAAAAACGTCTTATTTCTCCATGATTTTAAATATGGCTGCAGTATTAATCATACAGTTTAAAAAGAGCGGGAAACGTATAGCATAGTGGTATATATCCACTGGACAGTACTCCTTTCGCCCTATCTACTTGCCCACTTTTTTTTATTGATGAAATTATAAAACGATTCGAATGATAGTTTTGGGTTTTAATATGAACAAGTTAAAACATTTATATTATATTTTATGGAGATAGTAAGTACAATAGAAGGTAAATACTTAAATTAATACAAATTTAGACGTTCCTGACGTCTTTATTTATTAATATGTCTTTGGCTGCGTCAGGGTGCCACGTTACCACTGCACACGGTACACACGCCTATTGTGCACGTCCACCACACGCACCAGTAATAGTCATTAGTAACACTGAAGTCACGGCACGTGAGGTAGGCTGTACCGAGGCCCTGAAGAATTTCAGTTTTTCTCATCTGTCATCGTCCTCCAGGCCTTTAACTAATATGCGCACAAACAATTCAAATCCAGCAACGGTCGCGTACTGGGGATAATAATATTATGACGTGATACCGATCCAGTCGTCTCACGTCAGCTCCACCGTTCTCGTGCCAGTGTGACGGGATAAACGATACCTCCAGATAATTATACCGTATGGTTTTCCTAGGTCAATAGTAACCCCGGTACAAATTTCCTGGGAAACCTATACCTCCCAAAATTTCATACCAGTGGTACAAATATCCAGGCGTATGATTCGCCTGTTACGCCGGTGCGCACGGTCAGCTTGGCCGTCGGTGGAGCCTTCTTCCGCTGGTAAGCTCGACGTGTATGGACGTGTCTGCGACGGACAGGACATCGACGGTGCCGCTCCACCGCGGTCAGCTCGCCGTTTCATTGCGTTTCCAACACCCGCGCACAGCTGCTGGCACCCCAGCGGCCATGGCCACGTTCAACCGGCCGTCGATGGTCGCCGTCCACCAACGCTTCTTCCACCGTCTCTGCGACCAGCCGGTATCCGTTTTGAATACGGGCACGGCATGTTCTTGTTTCTGCCGGTGACTGATGAAAAGCAGGGACGGTCCAGCGACAGTGCATCGTCGGTTAACGCTGTGATAATAATATTGTACCGTGTTTCATGTACCCGGACCAAACACGTTCATGGTTGTTGATTTTTGTGCTTTCGTGTCCGCGTGATCACAATATAATAATGTTATGTTTTACACAAGACGAATAGTTGTCATAAACAGTATACGACCAGTCACTGGCGTAGGAAGACTTGTCAGCAACCCTTGGAAAATTTAGAAAAAATCGCCTTATTTTTACCAGTTAAAAAATTGACGAGACATTATTTTTTACTTTTATTTTTATTTATATTTTTAAGAATACAAAGTAAATAAAATTATAACATTTTCAGTTATTAAATATTATTATGCAATATAAATTCCAAACTTTAAATATTTACTTATCCTGTTTCAAGGCTGTTGAATTCATCGATGATTTGTTCATATTAATTTTTCTAGCCAATTCATGTTTTATAGATAAATTGTGAAGCTTGTTAATCTCTCTTGCCCAATCGTTGATTTTAAATAATGTTTATTCACACCAGTGGTCAGACCAGTAGTCAGTAGACAACAGTCAACAGGATTTTTGTAATGTGGCCAATGTGGGTATTATAATATATTCCTAGGAGTAATAATATAATTGAAAACACGTTTCCGTGGAAAATTTTCAATCTCTTCAAAAATGAATCAAATACATGTGATATAGGACTTTTTTTTCAAATTAATAATATAATATTATAGGAGTGTAACGATATTCTCGGAAAATAAATTATGAACTAAAATATATGTTACAAACTTGAATACTTACGTCTTCATAGTATTTCTCATCCAAGAGACTGGGAAATGTAATACAAGAACAACTGAATATTTTATATTATTATTTATAGGTCTAAAATATTTAATTTTGAATTTAAAGACTGCTAATTTTACGACAAAGTAATTTATTTAGTTTTCTTCTAACGCAATTTATTGCAGTTTTATGCACTTTATTCGTGGACGTAGTAATTATTTAATCATGAATTATATGTACGGTACAGTTATTATTAATTATTATGTTTATGAAAAAAAATTACCATCTTTATTAATGTTACCCGACTTTGGTTAATTATTTATTGAGATAACGTCCATCACTAGTTATACTGTTGAAATTAAACATATTTCCTAAAATTAAACGAAATGAGTAATATTACTTGAGTCTAATTTCCCAATCTACCTTTGGTTGATATATTCCTGAAACGTCTTATTCCTCAATGACGAAGTACACTAGACACATTTATTGTACATTAGTGCGTTTAGCTACATTCGCCAACTATAACTCTGATATTAGTATAAATCGGTTAAACATTTATCTTTATTCAATTCATCCTCTTTGTGATACTTAACAGTTAACGAGCACTATAATAATTATTAAGAATGTAATTTCTTATTACTCGCTATTTTGAGTTTTACGTATTTTTCTCAGAAAACATTACGTTGATGTAACTACCTTGTACCTGTAAGAAAAGATAACCTTCTTAAAGTAAATAAAGTTTAATTTAAGATATTAGATTTTGATTGGAAATCGGATAAAGATTGTTTTTTAAAACTTATACTACACCTACTAACAGCTGTACAACAATTTTACCTTTAGTTTTGAACAAGATCACACCAATGTAGGTACTTATAGAAAGTTTTATTGTAAAACTGTCATAGTGTGCTATTTATTGCTTTTTACAATTGAAAATTGCAATTATGAACGCCTTGTAACCGCAATAGAATTATTATTAATATTATATATATACTTGATTCATTTATACATTGAAATATGTTATTCATAACTTTCGTATCTTTGACTTTTTTTAACACTTAGAAATAACTGCATCGAAATTATTTTATAACGTCTTTGATTTTAAATGTCACCTTTTACCTAACCTAAACTACTTAATATTTTATATGATTAAAATGAAAGTATGCTGGATTTTTTAATTGTTTTTAATTTTATAATACACTCGTTTATAAACATGTTTGGATAGTTTCAAGAAAATCGAAGGTATTTTAAATATTTACATAAAATATTAATTATTTGTTTACATAATGTTTTATTTTTCTATAAAGCCTCACAAATATCTTTAGGAATGTTGAATAAATTGTGTGATGATATACGTTTTTATTTTTAGTGTAGTTTGTTTTTTCATAAATTCAAGTCTTGCCGCGTTACACAAAATCATAGTATTTAAAAAAAATTATAAGTGTAATTATGTATGTTCAAGTGGAGTTTTATAGTTATTACACATTATTTGACAGTTAATCTGTCACTCACACATGATCACTTTTTTTTGGTGAACACAGATATTACCTAGTCAATTTATTTTTTACTCAAATGGAACTGATAAAACTTTCAATTTTTTTTAGTGGTATTTTTAGTTTTTTGGTTAGCTATCAATTCCCTGTGAAAAAATAAATTAATTTTTTATACCTACTTATTTCAATACAAAGGAAATGGAATATTTGCTACCTACATTTACATTTGCAAATGTATTCATTCAAATAACTTACTAACTTGTTTTCTTAAATTGTATTGCTGTAATTCTGTACATATAGGTAAAATATATAAAATAAAATAAACTCATAACCTATAAAACATAGACATCAAGTAGAATCTATCACTGTTGAACGAACAATTAATACCTCACAACAATTTTTAAATTTGACATAATGATGGATGAAAATATTGCGTGTAAAATATTTATTAGCAATAATAAATTGAATTTTGAAAATAAAAAAATAAATATTTATAATGTTTGATATTAGTTTTATGAATGTACATTATAATCTGTCCGATGGTAGGTTAGTATTTAAAAACATGTATTTGTTACATTGTTATTATTTTTAAAGCTGTTATTTATTAATCCTCTGATTTTTGTTCGAAAGTTAATAATATTCCAATAATATTGATAATATTCAACATTGTGATTATAAAGTATTCACTATCCAATTTTTTTATTTGTAAAACGTGGAATTCGTTAGACTATTGTAATGTTGTGAGAGAGGAATCAAACAATTCAAAATATTGTTGTGTATAATTATTTGAATTTTTGTAATTGGTTATATTAACATGAAAAACTCGTGTCAGACGATATGAAAATACTATAGTTTTCACTTTAATTTATATGCACTAATATAATATGTGCCATTCTTTATAGTTTTCGCAAAAACTATTCATTTCGTTACTAGTTTCAAATAAATAATACATGAAAGATATAACTATATATATATAACAATTACTTAAATTCTTGAGTACAATTTTATGTACTTGCAGAGAATTAACCAGAAAGTTAGTTCCTATTTAATTATAATTGTATTTCCACCGTTAGCTAAACATTAAACCCTGTTTTATGTTTCTGTAAATCATAAAGTATTTATAAAGTTTGAACATTTTAAAATGTATAATATGACTACGAGATTTACTGATAAAAATAGGACATTATAAGAGTTACTTATTTAGTAAATTCAGATACACATATTATATTGCATTGTATACCTATCTGCAATACAAATAATATATTGTAATAATTATTGTCAGTTGTAATGTTTATTTTCAGTTTTAATATCAAGTCTAAATATTTTAATTAAATATATTAACTATTTGTAATGGCCAGAGAAATTAAAGTTACAGAAATATCTAAAAGATTGGAAAAAAAGAAATGTTAAGAAAAGTTTAGTTATTCGGCTAGTATATTATATTTTTATAAATGTACAGGTAGTTAAAAATACGAATGTAGATACATTTTTAAATGAGTTATCATGATAGTGACCCGACTGATGTGTGAAACTAAAATGATAATTACGGACAAACGATTTCAAAAGTCTTGTGTAAGCTGTGTAAGCTATGAATTGTAATTATAGCCGATCGAATTTCGGTGTCCATCAAATATTATTATGTTCGATAATATATTTTTTTTTGGTTGTTCACAAGTGATTAGTCAATCGTCTGTACTCAAAACGTTGTCAGCGAGTCAGTTACTTCACACAGTACCTACCTTGAATTAGCTTGTCATTTTTTGTCAAACAATAACTTCAGGGTCAGTATATTATGTGTTGCGCACGCCGTCATATAATGGGACTACTTAGTGGCCATACAATTATTATTAAAGCAACGGTAAATCTGAAGACAAAAATGTACTGTAATAAACGAGTCATTAAAAACATGTGAACGTTTCCGCAGATCGTTGTCGCAGCTATCCAAATAATTAGGAAAGTGCATGCGTACATTATTATATATATAGCTAGATATACGTCTCTTCTTCTTGCACTTCAGAGAAGCATTATCTTTAACCCTTATTTTCGAATGACCTTTGTTGTCAAGTATTCTAAATTGCAATAGTGTATTTATTTTATTTTTTTCATCCCTACAATGCGAATACAGGAATCCGAGACGTCTTCTTCTTCTTCTGCTTCTCAGACGGCTAAACCGTGTTTGTCAATGTTCTCCTCTCAGACCAGTATACGCTTTGCTAACAGCAAAAAAAAATATATAAAGAAAAAAGAAAGAAACAAATAACCATCTGTGCACGTTTCTCAATAGCACGTCCTTTTTATTTAAATGTATTCGTCAGCTTGCCCGAACAGTTCCTTTTAATCTAAACTCATTGTAAACGAGTTTTTTCCTGACAACCGCTCAGCGCTGAATCTTATCCTGTTTTGAAAATATATATAATATCATATCTGAATACATTTTTATTTGCCCAAAATAAAAAAAAAAACTCCATGCCTGTATCAATTGTATAAATGATTGCAGGAAGGTGATAATATTCTAAATATTTGTACAAACAAAAAATAATCATATTATTGAGAATTGCATTAGACATGTTTTAAAACGTATAAGTAGGCAGTTTGGCACCTATTATAGTATTGTATTAAGTATATTGGTTAGTACATGAACATAATTTACTTTTAAAATCACTTTAGATATTTGAAGACATCTATTTGTATCAATATACTTATTTATGATTAAAATACTGTTTTATGAATATATTTGGTGTTAAAACAAATTTTTTTCAAGTATTTAAATGACGTAAATTTAGAAAATCACAGTCAACATGTGTGATAAATACACATGAATTAGTTACAATTTATTTACGTGGAACATCTATTCTATATAAGTACTTTTTACCATCGACCCATTCGTATTTTTTCCTAAAATAACTAAAACTGATATGCATTTTTAAATTCTTCTGTATTCATGCACAGATTGTCGATTTGAATTAACTAATTATACTTAGTGTATCTATGAAAAAAAAAAGAAAAGATACATCACATACAATGTACATATTTATATGGTATTTATATGTGTATATTATATTATATATACATGTTATACTTGTGCATGTCAGCGTTTTAAAACACGTGTTCGTGTTTTGTTTTTTTTTAAGGAAGTCTGCAAATTTTTAAAATTAATGGTTACTGAAGGTCTAATAAGTTCACGGACGTCACCCATTAGCTTAAAAATAGTATATGTCAATGTGACAACTGCAGTGGATGTACCATTCACATGTATGAGTTTAGTCTGTGTATTATATACAGCTCTACAATAACACTCTGATGATACATTTTTATTTAAAACAATTTCGAAAGTCATAATGTTCATGTGACCTATACATATCACATACTCTCTTAATAGAAAATAAATAATTAAAAAACGCCTAATCTTAATAATATGGTATAATTGTAATGGTTATCACTTATCAGTAATGCATTAAAAAAAAATTTGATCCATTTATGTTCAATAACATTATCATATTATGTATTATAATATTATCATATTATGTATTATAATATTATCATATTATGTATTATAATATTATCAATATTGAATGATCATAAATAACTAAAATAATTTATTATCACCTGGCCAATGGGCATGGTCCACCTACAATAAATTGTATTGTAAAATAATAATAAACGTTTTTTACAAATATGAATGTTTTTAAATGTTAAAATGATGTAACGAAAAATCATCAATCATTTGATTTGTATATTTTTACTATAAATTATGATTTATATTCTAAAATATAATACTTTAGGTAAGGAAAAAACTCAACTATGTTTAAATAATTCGTTTGTGATTTTTAGTATGTTAATATTAATAGCTGGAAATTACAGTTACTTCACAGTAGTTGTTACTAACACTCACATAATTATGTTTTGAGTAATATATTAATTATAGTGTAGGTATTGTATATTATTAATTATAATTTATATATATTGTTTTGATATACGATAATAATATGTAGGTATGCATATAGGTAGGTACTTGTTTTTAAATGTTTTTGAAAACTGTAATAAGGATTGAAATATAGTACTGTTTATTATAGATATAAAAATTTAATTGTTCCACGTATAGTTATACGTTTTTATTTTATGATATAAATTATACGAACAATGTACGTGCAAAATATTTGATTGTTCTATTGTCCTGTATTTGTATTGGAGGTATTAACTACTATTAACATAATTTTATAATATTTTTAGATTTGGAATTCTGTGTAAAAATGTCCACATCGCTTAAACAACTTTTTTTTCATTTTCATTTTCTGATTATGTTAATTTTTTAGTTTAAGCGAAATCGAATGTTATACATTGAATAATTATTGCTATCTTGGAATTCTATATTATACGCAATAGAATAAATTACATTTCTCAAACGAAATAAACTTCTTTCCCATAATTGAAATGTACAGAATTTTATATGGATACGTACTATAATATTTACTTGCTCCCGCTGTATTGTTTATGCAAAAGTAAATGTAAACTCATTACATTTATGTAAATGATTTGTGTAATTGTATTCGTTTTACATAGTTTTGTGTGTTTTTGTTGCAGGTTTTATTGGGATTTGTGCATGCTCCTGTTATTGGTTGCCAATTTGATTATACTTCCGGTTGGAATATCTTTTTTCAACGACGATTTCGATACAAGATGGATAATATTTAATTGCTTATCGGATACAATATTTCTCGTGGACATTATCGTAAACTTTAGAACGGGTTACGTACCAATAATTGATTATTTTTGTAATAAATGAAGATTACGATAGTAAAAAATGAGATTAAGGTTTTGATAAATGGTGATATTGCGAAGACATGGAGTCTGTATTATTATTATTCCAAATTTACACAGTTTTAAAAAAAAAAATATGTTCAATGAAATACCTTTAGTTTTATGCCTTTACTTTACTTTTTTATGCGTAACATGATCCAATTGTCGGTTTGTGATTACGAATTAATGAAAAAAGACGTTAGGAAACAATGGCGTACTCAGGAGGGGGGCTAAGGGGGCTTCAGCCCTTTTAATGAATGCAATTATTTGAATTGTGACAAAATAAAAATAATATCACTGTCATAATGTTATGTAAAGAGTACATATTAAAGTTACAAGTATTAGCATCTAATATTACACATTTTTTTTAAAGAAAAAGTTGTTGTAAAATTGATATTTGTGTAACTGAAGTAAAAATTTAAAACTGCGACAGTGTTTTATTTGAATTTTGTCACAATTCAAACTTATAATATATTTTCAAAAATAATGATAATACTACTATACCTATAGAGTTTAAACTAAATTAAGTTAATCACCTAAACAATGATTTATTAAATTCAAATTTTGCAATTGATTCTATGAAGTTACATTTACTATTTGATAAAAAAAAAAATATTTGAAAAAAAATTGTAAAAACATATCTCTTACTGCAGTGTATTGGAATTAAAATTTAAACATTTTGACATTAAACATACCTATTTAAGATTATTTTTCATATGAAATTATTTCATCTCGGTTTTTATCTAATACCTACATCTAAAATTACTTTACAATCAAATATTTCCCATAATAAACGATTTTATTATAATATATACCCTATGCATTGTTATTAAAATGTATATAATTATTTAAGCAACTAAAATGGATTATAATTTTATCAAGTAATTAACTTATTGAGGAGTGGCATACACTTAGCTTTATGAGAGTGATGAACGTTTTGTGGTACATATTAATATATTATTATAAGAATGTTACGTTAAGAAACTAACGCTGAATGATCATAATACAAGGATACACAAATTGCAATTATTGTTGTAAAGCCACTTAAGTACCTATTGGGAAATTATACTTAAAATTTTAAATATTTATATTTATTTTGAATATTAAATTCCTCGACCTTCATTTTTTAGTGACGTAGGTATTGTATTTTATTGAAATACTTTTAAAATTTTATATTACGTAATTTTCATCATATATACTGTAAATACAATTTTGCACATATTATATTATATACATATACAATACAATATGTAAGTTGTAATAGACTATTTTTGAATAAATTTCTATAGTTAACAATATTTTATAATATTATATAAAAAAATCATCATCCAAAATCCTTAATACGCAAATTATAACAAAATACAAAGAGCGTTTTTATAATTCTTAGAGTGGTAAACAACTTATCTAATTATAAATTAATTTTGTTAGGGTATTTCGTTTCGCATTATTAAGTATTATTTATATTTATTCAATTTAAATTGAAAATTCGTATCCTTCGTAAAATGAAAACTGGATGAGAAATTGTATTAATATTCTGTTTTTTTCTGTGTTTAAGAAAGTAGATTACTGACTTTCTGGTAAGTTTAACGTCATTAAGCGGTTTTTTTTTCGAATATTTAGTACCTAAAATGTATCGTTAATATTAAACAACTGAAGTATCATCATCCAATATCAGCACGATTCACGAGGTGGTGATCTAAAGAGGTTATGGAAATTCAAAAACGAACTCATTATGGGACACGTTGTTATCCCAACAAACATCTTTTGTAGATTTAATAGAAGTAATTTCGAGATACGATTGTTATATATTTTCGTAAATAATTTTATGGATATTTTATACCTTATACAATTTTAACGTTCTAAAAAAGTCTGCACACATTTAAAAATAATTATGTCTTGTAATAAATAGTTTAAAAAAAACTGGTGAAGGCACTTTGCTGTGCTGTAAATTTTGAGTGAACCTTGGTATTTAATGGGTGATCAATTTGAATTCAATGATCATCAATTATTATTTATTGCATACGAAAATCGGTTCCAATTCTCTCTTAAACTTCAAAGATTAGTATATTTTAAATTACATCATAATAACTAAAATTGTTATTTTTCGTTTCATTATACAATATCGTCAATATGAATAATTTTGTACTACATTTTCAAGCCTTGTACTCGTATATAGATGATACAAAATAATACTCATATTTTCGTAATTTTGACAAATGTTTTCAAAATTCTAACTTTAAATGCTTATAAATAAATACGCTTATAAAGTTATAATATATTAATGTAGATTTACGCTCTCCTATTTTTTAATACGAGTAAAAACAACTTTACAGGAACCATAATTTAAATTTTTAAGCTTTTTGATCGACCAACCAATTATTTTTCAAAATTAACTGTAAAATATCTAAAAAAAGTAAAAATGTCAAATGCTTTTATACTTAAATAGAGCCAAAATGTTTTGAAAAATATACTATGTCTAGAAAATACTAATATAAATATTCTGAGAAAATTTCAAACATATATTATGATGTTTAAATATTTAAGTAGGTGACTATAACAAAATACAAGATCGTTTATTCCCGTTTATCCATAATTACATATATTATGCACTGTATCTATGTGTGTATATACTATGTACGTACTTATAGTTTTATCATATTTATATTAGTTGTGTTCAATACATATTTTGTAACTTAAGATTAACGACATAATGAAAAAATATGTACATTTAATTTTGTAAAATATATAAAAATTAAAATTAAAAAAATTACCAAAGATTACCAAGTTTTTTTTTATTAAATTTTCGTATTATATTTTTTTACAGGCATCTTACAAACGGACAATTCTGAACAAGTGATATTAGAACCAAAACTGATTGCTAGAAACTACTTGAGATCCTGGTTCTTCTTGGATCTGATTAGTTCTCTTCCGTTGGATTATCTATTTCTTATGTTTAATCAGGTACCGAATTGTAATCACGGTTTTTACTAATGATCAAATTGATCGAAGTGTTGTATATAATATTATATTTTGTGTACAGGATGTGGGTGAAGGTATACAGATTTTACACGCTGGTCGAGCTCTTCGCATTCTTCGACTTGCGAAGCTACTCAGTTTAGTTAGATTACTCCGTTTATCAAGACTGGTGCGCTATGTGAACCAATGGGAAGAAGTATACGTAAGTGGCTTAGTAATATTATATAAACTACGTAACTTTTAGATAGGTATAAACATCAAACAATTTTTAAATTTAAAATTAATTTGATATAATCATAGACTCGTGTATTTAATAGAATATATTTTAAAACATCGGTTATTACGACCAACTTTTACTGGTCCCTTGAAGGTCATTATAAACGGATTCGACTGTACTATGTAGTTTTTAGGTGCATAATGATCTGGGTCTGTTCGATATTATTAGCACTATTATAACATAACATTACAAAAAAATTAATCAATGATCACCCTTTGTATGTTTCTCACAATTTATTTATTTGTATTTTCTATTATAACACACAGGTAATTCGATAAGAAAACATTATAACCTAGGTCTTTATTATACGAGAGAAAAGCAACAACAAAAACAAAAATAAAAATGATAAATTAATTAAAATACTCTGGTCTTCACCATCATGGTCATTCATTATAATGAGTTACAGTTATTCAGGACATTTAAGTTATCTAAATAACCCAAAAATATATCATAAACATTATAAAATATAACTAACAAAAAATTTGAAATTAATCTATTTTTTTGATTCTTTATGATAATTTGTTTGATGTTTCAATCATAAGTAGCAAAAAAAAATTGTTGTTATTATAAAAGTAGTTTATTTATTAAAATAATTATTTCAACATTTCGTGGAGAGGTATTTATTATTATATTATTAAATATTAGGTGATACATTCATGTTCACTGCTTACTGGTTAGGTATAACATTTATTATTCGTTTAATATTAATTATAGACTTTAACCTATATTATAGAAAATGTATAATAAAAAAAAAAATTAAATAATAAATAATTTTCATATTTCTGATATAAAATAATTTTAACAAGAAAAAAATATTAAACGGTTTAGACTTTAGAGTAACACGTTTTTGTGACTATCATTAAAGGTATTATGTTCAATATGTTATTATTACTGAGAAAAATATTTAAATTTATGCAATATTTTAATAGCAGGTTTTGCTACCTACTAAATATTTTTAACACAAAATTGTAATAACGAAGCAATCAAAAAAATCAATTTTATATTTAAAACTAATTAACTGCAATTTTATTTTATATTGTATGCATTTAAAATGTAATGTTATAAAATTAATGTAATTTTGCAATCAGTCGATTCCATTAAAATAGAAAAAAATGGTGTCCAGTCATTTCATCGTCAATAATTTACCGCATGACAATTTCTCCCTAATAACTGACCGAAAAATATTCCATTGCATTGAAACAGTGAAAATTCTTCAGTGTTCAATTATGGTGGTCCTTTTTGGTAGAAAATTGAATGCAATTGGAACTTTGTGGGCTTAAAAGTACTCCTTATTGAGCTTTATAAATGATTGGGAACATTGTGAATTTGTACGCAAAACCCTAATTGTAGTTACTATTGTATGAATAATTGTAGTGAATCTTTCAAACTTTTTAATCTTTTTTATTTTCTGTTTTAAGTAAAAATTAATTTTTGTCGGACAGAAATGCATGTGATAAAAACCCATACCCCCGATTATATCGTTTGGAATACAATTTAGTTGTGTTTCTAAGCTTAGATATTTGACGGAACAAGGAATGTCAAATTGATATTATGCCTAACTCGTACCTGCCAAAACCGAAATTAAATAATGTTTAAATAATTAGCATGATGAGCTTATAATAATATTATCGCTAACCGCTAACTTGTGATTTAGTTTTGTTTCTTTCGACCGTCGCGCGTATGTTTTCGCCACTCAAACACTAACATGCCGGCTTGTTTCCGTTTATTATTATTTTTTTTTGTAGATGTTAAGAATACGATCGGATATGTCATCGTGTCAACAAGGTCAGAGTGAAAGCCGATCCATGATCAAGGTAATAATCGTCTGCGCTTGTTTTACCTCTTCTTTTTCTATTTTTTTTTTGTGATAATTTATATCACTACAACTCAGTGTACCTACTCATCATCTATATACATCACTTTATTTTTAACTTAAAAATCTGAACACGTTTTTATTATATACCGATGAAGAGGAATTTCTGTTCGGAGTTTGATACCCACCAAAGAAAAAATGTGATTTGTCGGCGATTTATTAAACGCGTTTTTCCTCCCACGTCCTATGTGGAAAATATGTGACGTGAATTACAAAAGCAGACGTGGATGGGTCATTTTTCCGAGCACACAAACACACGCACCATATATTCACATCCGGCTTCGACACATTCATTAAAACCGCAATTTAATTCAAAGTGCGGTACACATTATATTCTACAATATATATAATATATACACAATTTGAAACGTAACAATCAATAAAATAAAATATTGTAAGTGTAGTTATCGTCATAATTAACGCACGGGGCAGCAACTGCAACAGCAGGGTTTGCGCCAAAATAATAATTATTGTTTAGCGCATTTTCATTGTTTGATCACCTGGTGAATATTTTGGCTGCATAATTCACACTGTACATAATATAACTCACTTTTTACGCTATTGAAACGCCTTTATTCTAACAAAATACCAAACCATCCAATTTAACACACACACATATTATTATGATTCTTCATGGGATTTTATGTACTCACTCGCGTTGCTACAATAATCATTTTTTAAATATTTGTTTTTTTTTTTTGATTTTCTTGTAACTATAATATTATTATGTTTTTTTTATTTACGTGTGATGCGAAATCATTGTGTGGCTTATGTGTATATGTATATTTTACTTCCGACAAATATTGTTTGTTTTTAGTAAAAATAATGCTAACAGATTGTGTTATTTATAGTATGAAGTGTTTATGTAATCATTTTTTTTTGTGCACCCAATATAATGCATGTATTACAATAATACTTATTTATTATATCAAATTAAAACGGAAAAGTTTTCGAATAATATTAAATTATTTTACTGTACCTAGTCGTATT
Source organism: Nasonovia ribisnigri (assembly GCA_027563435.1). Taxonomy (NCBI): domain Eukaryota; kingdom Metazoa; phylum Arthropoda; class Insecta; order Hemiptera; family Aphididae; genus Nasonovia; species Nasonovia ribisnigri. Next base: position 38,120 of record JANEHU010000115.1, read on the forward strand.
ATACGATATTCATTTGATTCATTACATTATTTTTCGATATTTTAAATCGGAGTACCATTATGACGTGTGACGTGCATATAATCACATTATTAGGAATTAAAAATTAGATAAATTGTGGTAAACATTTGGTTGTTTATACTATAGATAAAATATCAATACTATTATAGTATTGTTAGTTTGAGTTAATATCTACCTAGGAATAAACAAAAACACATATTAGTTGCTAATATAATGTTAAAAAGAACGTATAATAATTTATAATACCTATTACATAAATGTTATATTATATAACAATATATTAATAAACATTAATTATTATCTTCAGTGTTAGAAAATTTGGATTATAGACCACACAATAATAATTGATAACTGTATCTCAATGTGTGATACATTAGTGAACGAGCTTGTGTTTCACAAACAAGATAATATAATTCTTCGTGTAAGCACAGTAGAGTTAATGACCTTAAAACTTTTGAAAGCAAAATAATTTAATAAACTTTAAGCCTTCAAATGCATGACAATGACATCTTGTAAAAAACTTTGCTCGTAATTATATTTTGTGAGAACGTTGTTTTATGATAACTTTTTATTTTCGTTTTTTTCATACAATTATTTTAACTTAATAATATTTGCAAGTGTTGAAATTTAATTCATCACATTAAATGGACCGTAAAAAATTAAGCGTAGACAACCTATATCGGAAGGTAAAATTCAGTCAATACATCAGCTATTGACTGAGACAATGTTGTATTAAACTTTAATAACCTACTATTAAATTAAATAGCCAGTTGAACTGACGGAAATTGAATTTAAACCTATGGTACTTATCTCTATATAATTTATATATTTTATGACTTTTAACTTTTTGAGAAATTGTCTTATTATATTATACCTACCTACTTACTCATAAAATATATAAGTTAGTTTATAATATGCTACATTTTTTATTAAATGGTATTCTCATTATTAGACAAACATATTTAGTATCATCATTTACCACAACTATAAGTGTGAATACTACAAAAATATAATAATCAAAAACGTACTATAAAACGTGTCAATAAAGTGTAAAATATTTCTCACGTGGAGAACGAGTAGTCTAGGAACTGCAACCTAACAAAAAATTACTGGTTCTTGAACCCAAAATCCCTTAAAATATTGGAAACTAGAACTGAATTAAAATATTTTCAAACAACTGGGATCATTTAAATAAAAAATATGGGTTTTGATTATGATTTTTAATACATTTGTCTAACCTAAACCTCAACCCTCAATTTATAACTTTTTTATTGCCAAAACCTTTTAATGATTTAATTGAGTACCGAAACCAGAACCGGAATCGAACATAATAAAAGATACCAGTCTCTGATCAAATGTATTTAACATTCATATTATCTCATATGTCGTAAAATATTTGAACAAGAATATTCAAGTACAATATTGTGCATAACTTTATGACTATTATCTATACTCTATCGAACAATATTTTAAACAAAATATCATAGTATATTTCTAAAAATATTCTAAGTATAGGTTTTAACTTCGAATAAAAAACCTATAACATAAAACATATCCAAAAATTGATAGGTTTAAAATATGAGGATACTTTTATATATTTTTAAATATTTATGAGTATTATTATTTTAAATTATTTTAAAATTATAAAAAATGTATCTTGACATTTTTTTTTCATAATCTATTGTTTTTTGTATGCAGCTTTCATGCAAATGATATAATTTTTAACTTGAAAGCAATAATTATTGCCTATATATTTTTATATTGATTTAAGCTAAACATTTTTTATAGGTTTAAGATTTAAATATTTTTTAAAAAACGTCACTTTAGATTAAACGTCATAATTGTAAATAACAGGAATTTTGAGTAATCATACAAAGTAGGTAAAAACATTATAAACTTAATTTCATTAAAACGATACTGTTGTAAATATTGAATTCATAACAATCATTGTAGAATATAATTTTATATTTTCATAAATAGTAATGATACATTTGACATAATATTACGAGAACAATTTATATATATTTTGCAATCAAAAGCATATGGTACATTGGTACGTAAAACTTTTAGAGTACTTTCACTAGTACTTTAGTGCTTTCTATAAAATAAAAACATATCCTTGCGAAAAATACATATTAAATACATATTTTATAAACATTGCTCGAAAACGTGATATAATGGTGAAATAGTTATTTGTATTTTATTATGAAGTACCTACAATATTATATTATATGAACATTTTTTTTAAATTGTTTGGATTTTTTTTAATTTTTTCAAACTTTCTGACAATCGGCGTTATAATATACAATAAACCCTTTTTTTCTGTAATGGGTGTAGAAAAAATTGAAATCGCACCAAAGCTTGTGTATAGTTTGTTTCATCTCTATTAATAAAATACATATTGATTTACTAAGCGACATTTAACAATAATGCAGGTGTTATTAATCGTTTTCATTTACATAATAATAATATTATCATTATTATAGTTCCTGAACATGGCCAGTGTGTTTATGAGGATATTCAATTTAATATGCATGATGTTACTCATTGGACATTGGTCTGGATGTCTACAATTTCTCGTTCCTAGCTTACAAGGATTTCCGGCCAATTCATGGGTTGCTATTAACGAGTTACAGGTAATTAACATTTTATATTTTTCACTAAAAATAGTATAGTTTTATTTAATTGAGAAAACAATTTCAAATACTAATGATATTAGAACAGAAAATAAATAATATTATATTGTATGTAATGCATATTTGGATTAAAAATATTTTTAACAGGTTTTAAAGGTATAATATAATAAAATAATATCATGTACAGTTAATTAATTGATATAGATACAGTTAATATAAATCCTAGATGTGAGAATTAAAAAAATTAACTAACTCTATTTCCTGACTATGAACCCGTTTTATTGTAAGTAAGACATAATTCATTTTTAAAAATGTACTGATAAAAAAATAATTTTACAAAGTTATAATAGGTTATAAAGTTTGGTATTATATTGTGACTGCCTAATATTTGTAATTCAAGCAAGGTTTAAATTTGTTTAAATATTACCATTGATTATGAATACTATAGATGTACAACTACGGTACAAAATACGCTTCGCTAAATCTACTCCAGAATTGACTAGGTGGCCAGGTTATAAGATACGCGGCCTTGTCAGTTCTGGATACTAACACCACGATTGCTAGTATAGATTTAGCGTAGCGTATTTTGTACCATAGTTAGACATCTATAGTATTAATAATCATTGATAATACTGTGGTTGGAAAACTGCTTATGCAAAAATAATTATTTATTTATGATTATTGTTAAAAGTGACACGTCTTGAATGGGTTAAATTATGTATACGAAATTGTTGATAGATATCAAGACACTAATAATAAATTTAAATTCCCTCATGAGGCAGTAAAACTATATGTTAATAGGTTGATTTCTTGTCGAAAGCTATAGCATTATGTCTAATGAAGACATTTTTGAAATACTTTTTGTCTGCAATAATTAAAACACTTTATTTTGTGTCGCATCTTTATATAGCTATTAATTTTGTAAAGTCATAATACTTACTTCTAAATTAGCTGTGTCAGTTGAGCAATGTCATATTTTTATAATTATTTTATTATATTTCCTGTTTAAAATTTATTGTGATGAATATCAGACCTACTGTGAATCTATGAGTCAGTTAAAATTATATTTTAATTACCTATACGGCTATACTGTATAATTGATTTGTATTATGTCACCTAAAAATGTCAAGAATTTTTCCACATTGTTCAGATATGAGTAGTGAGTACTTATATTATCATATTATTATAGTATAATGATGCATATGGTATAATATGTATGATGATACTTATAGTGTAATTGTGTAAGTATACGTCATTTAGACATTAAATATTTAATTAGTATCCGTATAAAGTTATAAATTATTTTTAAATGTAATGTACATTATTATACTAAAATCTACAAAATATAGTAAAAACATTTGATATTAATTTGTATCATAGGACTATAGCCTATGGGATTGCGTACCTATAGTTTATGTTAAAACTAAAACCCATGTAATTAATTATATGAATATTGTACATCATTATGATATAATACGTTAATATTATAGTTTATAGTTTACCAAAAAATCTTCAATTTAAAATAATTAAAAAATAATTTTCAATTTTATAATAATATTAGATATATTAATTTATTTTGGTTATAAATAAGGTAGGTCAGATTAGTTTATGACACTTGAATACAATTTGTCTAACAGCCTTAAATTATGACGAGCTTCATTTTGAACTATTAAATTAATAATTATAGTTATAAGTACCTCTGGTACCTACATAATATATTAATAATTATATTTTATTTAGTTGTTGAGCATAATTTAATGTTTTCGTTTTACTCTTTTAAAACTATATGTGACTCGTGAGTAAGACGTGTGTAATGCGCACGTCATTACAAGCGTTACAATTTAAACGTTTGTTGGAAATCAGATGCTTCTTGATGTACAAAATAGAGCTTTATTGTGTTGGATTTGAATGTCGTGATGTAAAAACTAGGCGTTCGTAGAAAGCCCCTTGAAGATCGAAATCGTATGGATTGAAAATAGCGGTGAATTTAATAATTTAAATTTTATCTTGGTGGATTACTTTGCGTAAGCTACAAGTCAAACCTCTTAGAAAATATTATACTCAAATATAAATCAATCCACTGATGTCATTTTTTTTTACAATTTAGGTTTTAGCATTGATTTTTTAAAATCTATTGTGGACTATCGTTTTTGAACAAAACCCAGTTGAATAATGTTGTTTTTAAAAAGTATACTATTATTGTCCCTGGAAAATATTATGAAACTATGTACCTAAATCGTTTTATAGTTTGCGTTATGTATAGTAACGTTCTTTTTAGACTATTTAAACAATTACTTCAAAGTGATTTTCAAGGGCGTTTATTATAATGTTTTTTTTTACAAAATTAAAAAATTAAGTGTAATAGTATTGATGTTAATCATTTATGTTATAGGACACCAATTGGGCTGAACAATATTCGTGGTCCTTGTTTAAAGCCATGTCGCATATGTTATGCATTGGTTATGGTCGGTTCCCACCTCAGTCGTTAACTGACATGTGGTTGACAATGTTGTCAATGATTAGTGGAGCCACGTGTTATGCTTTATTCTTGGGGCATGCTACTAATTTGATACAAAGCTTGGATTCATCCCGTAGACAGTATCGTGAAAAGGTTCGAGAAGTCGTACCAAGTGCCAATTTATATACCAGGTTATTCGATATTTACAATAATTGTGTTTGATTGCTAAAATATAGGTCAAACAAGTAGAAGAGTACATGTCGTACAGGCGGCTGCCGTTAGACATGCGCAAGAGGATAACCGAATACTTTGAGCACAGATACCAGGGAAAATTTTTCGACGAAAAGTGGATATTGGACGAAATGTCCGACAAACTGCGCGAAGTAAGTGCGGTGGATTATAGTTGCTAGAAATATCAAAATATTATGTAAAAATTGCATTTTTGAAATTTAGGACGTTCGTAACTACACTTGCCGGAGGTTAGTGACAAATTTGCCACTTTTACAGAACGCCGACACCAACCTTCTCACTGAATTGACTGATTGTTTAGAGTTTGAAATGTTCCAGCCTGGTAATTTTTTTTTTATGTATTTTTCACTCGTAATTTTTCTGTGGAAACAATAGGTAATTGTTTGTTCATTTTTTGTTTTGAACACTGGGGGTTTTTTTAACGAGAAACGCGACGGTGGCTGTGTATAGTTTAGTGAGGAAAGGAGTGGAAGAAAACAACAGCGTGCACTGCAATAGTATGCAAGATTTAACGATTTTCAAATAAGAAATTCTGCTCGGGGTTGGCTGATAGATGGCCTAGCCGTTGGCGGGATGAAAGAAGAGTAGGTAGAAAATAATAATAATAAAAAAGCGTACAAGTGTAAACACACGAGGAAAAAATACGTAACTATCTCTGTGAAGAGAATGCAAAATAATTCAGTTTTGAAACAGTACGCGTGACACGAGAGTTGTATTTTAAGCACACATAGCATTTTTGTGAGTAGCTGCAGGATATTGCAGGGTAGTAGATCGTGGTTGACTAATCGTGTAGTTTAAAGATCTAAATTCATAAAATGGTAACATTCGTCGTTAAGTATTATGAGTACTCAATTATATCCAATCGTTTTACCAAATAATTAATATGTTGACAAAAACTATAGTGTAAAGTATTTGCTGCAAAAATAATTACAATCATTGATTTTATCAAAAATCCATGCACCATGTTACAATGTCTTGAGACTTAAAATAAATTAAAAACGTATTCAACTATTTCAATGAAACTTCACCATGTATTTTATGTTATATATTGTACTCGATAACAATACAATATTATATGTTTAAGTATTTTACAATAGATAACATTAATATTTAATAATAAATATTGTATATTTTATATAGTTATACAAGGTGTAACTACAGAATAACCAGACAAATGAGATAACTTTTGTTCTAATCAATATTTTTTATATATAATTTGAAGTCACTTTCACTTACAAGTACAGTATAATCTTTTTATTTTTTTTTTATACTAAAAATAAAAAATGTAATTAAATTAATTTTTTTTGTAAAAATTAAAAGTACCCAATTTTAAAATCTAATTTTTAGAAACATGTTTATTTAAGTCAAGCATAATATTTTTTTACTATTATATATTATATTTCATTAAATATAACATATTGTATTGTGTTTTGTTGTAAGTAAAATATTTATATTGGATGATCAAAACAAAAATTGTAAATTATATTTTAATAATGCCTTGTTTTCGTCTTAGACATAATTAAAAAATAACAATACAATTATTAAAATATGGATATTTTAATATTATACTTGGCCCCTAAGTGTTAAGAAACCTACTATATTAAACCCTACACAGGCTAATGACCATGGTTGTCGAAGTCTCAACCCCCACAAAAAAAAAATTAAAAAATGTAATACTTGATCGTCCCGATACTTGGACAAGTACAAAATATAAATGCGCTTTTATCCATCAAAACATACTGCAATAATATTATTGAATAACAGTGAATATAATATCAAAATACGAGCTATAGTTTAGCAATGTTTGGTTTGTGATGAAATAATCAACTAATGAGACTATGGTAGAATATTAATTCTGATAATTATGAACCATTCAACGTTCGATTTTAGTAAACAATTATAATAAATTATTATACTATGCAGTGTTGGTTTTGTGCACCTATCTTACAGAATAAATAATATACGCACAAATTAGAGAATATTATATATTGTTATTTCATCCTATTGTGTTGTTAACTCATGGTTTCCAGATTACATTATAGACTTCACATCTGGCCGTCCAATATAACATGTTTTACATCTCTAATGAAGCACTATAATTTAACATTATAAATGTTGACTAATTGTTAAATTAAACTGGATATTATTATTATTGTTGTATACAACAAGGGCCGAGCGTATATTGTTATCAATTGTATCTCATGGTTGTATAACCTATATAATACGACTATACTTACTACTACTACTTCTACTTGACAATGTACGAACCGAAACGCTTAACAAATAATTACGTTCCCCCCTCCTTCCAATAAATAAATTCATAATGTATACTTTAAACATATTTTCGATGGTGGTTTTAATCAATTCTGAGGTAAAAAATGTTTCCTAATCAATTTCGAATAATAATGAGCGTATTGATTTTCGGATTTCTACTACCGGTGATAAAATGGTATTTTCGCTTTAAAAATAGTATTACGATATATCACGAGGACAAGCCTAAAAATAAAGCCACCTTGGGATTCGATTTCTTTTCTTCTTTAAACGATAATGTTTATCGGTCTTACCATCAATATTATTCGCTGACAAGTATAAAAAAAAAACAAACTACATTATCGTAAAAAAATAAATCCATCTTAGATTTCGTATATAGTGAATGGTCTTAGTGAAATGTGGCATTGTATTTAAAACTCTTAACCTTTTAAAGTTTTGTGATAAAAAAATATTTATGTATATATTCAAATAATATATAACCAAATCGTATTCGTAGGTAAAAAATATGGTTAAAAATAATCTATAGAAAAACGTGAATGTTTAAAAAAAAAGTTATATATTATAGTGCATAGTATTTGTACACGGCGGTAAATCACCGCATTTTCAAAGGATGTCGTTACTAGAAGTCAGAAAATGTTTATCTGAGAAGGATGTGCGCGTGCTGTCTGTGGTTTGTCAAATTTATATAAAAGCTCCATAATAACTTAACAACAGCAAACCCATCTGGCGGTAAATAGGTGAATTCTCCCAGGGAAAAACCCATGTAACCTAATCTCGTGATGCATTCATTGTGACAGCGGTCAGTTTGGCTATATTTTCTTTACTCATATTTCGATACCACCGAGTTAAAAAGAATGTTACCTGAAACTGAAATTCCAACATCGTCGAAGTCATTTTCAAACCTTTTTTTTTCGTATTATTTAGAACCAATATCGTGTACGATCTACGTGGTTTTTATAGATGCGTTGTGCAGAGAAGAGAAAAAAACATAATATCAGAACAGAAACAACAGACGAGAGGACTTTATAGGTATCGAAAAAGAGTTACCCGTTGTCGTGAGGGTATCCGATATATAATTTTTCGATTTTAATGAACGGTTTATTAAAAAAAATTGTATAAACGTCTTCAAACTAAAACACGGCTTGTTAAGGGTAAATTAGATTATATTATAGATTTTATATCATATTGTACACGTTATTGTCTTAATCACGATATCACTTCGGTTGTTGTAACAACATAGGTAGGTACTTGGTAGCCGAAATATTTATTCGTTCGAAAATTGTTAGTACCATTGCGTGCATAATTTCTCCCAAAAATATTTCTTTGTGGAATCGTAATCCTATTTTAAATGTGATAATAATAATATGTTATTATTCTTGTTGTTTAAACTATGTATTTTAGATTCTGTGCGGAGCGATGAATGTATTGGTTTTACAATGTTGTATGTTTTTTATTTTATTTTTTTTTTCGTACCTATCACCACCTTTTGGGGCAGTAAAACTGCTTCGATTTTATTCATCAGTATCTTGTTTGATAGAAAAGTGAATCTGGTTAATGCATGCGGAAAGTCAACATGAAATTCCCAATAGTTTTCAAAAGCGCAGGAATCCCTGTATTTCGAAATACAAAAGAAAAATTAAGGAAAAACGGGAATTTTTAAGCAAAATTGTTTTTCGACAAAATCGATTTTGGCTTTTAGTGTAACTCTAAAAAATGATCTTATATTCATGACATTTATATTAGCATTTTCTATACGCGATACAATTTTCAAGATATTTTGATTTGTTTTAAACTGTTTAAGGATATTTTCAGTTTCCAATTTTTTTAGTTTTTTTTGCTATGAATGTCAATAATATTTGTTGAGTAAAATATTGAAAATTTAATACAAGGGTCTGAATATATTGTAGCAATGACATTTTAAAAGTATTGAAAATCCATAGTCACAATATTTATAATTTGCATTTAGACATAATATTCTGTTTACAATTTTTTAGTTTTTTTTGTATAAATGTCAATAAGATTTTGACATTGGGTCAGAAAGCTTGAAAATATAATACAAGGCTTGTTACAATGGTAATTCACAAATATTAAAAAATACATAGGCACAATTTTTTTAAATTGCATTTAAGTTCGATTTTTGACAAAATGTATCAAATTTAAAAAATAAGAATTTGTAGTTAAAAATGTATAAAATGTTCAACTTTTATAGCTAAGGATTGAAAACTTAAAACAAGGTTCCACGTAAGTAGTTTATTCTATAACTGAAAAATCTCAAAGTTATAAACGATGCACAGTTAATTTTATAGTTAGTTTATGATCAAATTTGGACGAAGTTACATATTAAATATCCAAGAATAACCAATTTAGTTATTTTGTTGTAATTTAATAATATTAATTCAACTAACCGGCTACTTTATTAATAATAAGAAATAACAATATAAATATATTATAAAATATCTACACTGACAAATCGTCTCAGCTCAGAATCGTTTTTCGTATACAATGATATATCATCGAATTCAAATTTAATACCATCCATTAAAAAATTGACCCATTTGACCCATTTTTAACTTCTGTACAGTAGAGCGACATCCACTTACCCAATTTTTTAAATTTTGAACTAGGTATATTATAATATATATTTATATGTAATGTTCTTGAATAAATATCGAATATTGAAAGAAAAAGGTTTCTTATTTTTACCAAAATGTAGATAGTTACCTATCTACTTATTATAAACCTAACCTACCTATTTAAAGTTATTTCAAGAGAAATCTGTTAGCGGTTAATAGTATTGATTGATGTTATTTCATGAAATACTCAAGTACCTCATACTCCAACTATAATCTGTTCTGTGTTCTAAGCAAATAAAACCAATAAAACATGTAATTGACAATTTAACTGGGCATTTTATAAATTCCTGTCATTGTTCAGTTACATGGATGTGTGCATCGGATGTAGTTAAAATAAGGTCAAATTGTGTCGACTTTATACCCTAAAAGGCTTAAACTCTTAAAGCCTTTTTATGATGTTCGTTATAAGAGTTTGTACCTATTTTCGTCTCATTGTCAGTGTGCTCCCTACATATTTTATTATGAAGTTAACTGTACATGCACCACTGATTGCTCCAACAATCGATGCACATCTCGTAAAAATACTGTGTAGTGCAATTCAAAATGTCATCAGAATCTATTTCATATATACCGAACATATGAATTATAATATTTTAATATATTTGATTATTTATTAAAACTCAATTAGTACTCGTAGTAATAGCAATAGAGCTAAAATTGCGTATTTAAAAAATGAGTTAAATATATTTTAACCTTTGACAAAATTATTTTATAATATTTAAAATATTTTGGATTGTTGAATATTCTTTTGTGGTTAAGTTATTTAGTAGTTTAATAGGTAAACTGTTGAATTTTAAAATTGTTGTTTTATACGAAAAAAAAAAAATTATTATTATCATCATCATCATAAAATAGGTATAGTTACAATAAAATACCTATATGATATTTATATTATCATAATTACACAATTATTGTGTTATACAATTAGTATCAAATTGTGCTGTTATTTTATATATTTTTCAAAATAGAATTTCAGTTGATATAATTATATTACAATGTTCATACGAACTTATTATTTTAATATGCAGATAATTTATTGTTGACCACCGTGTGTTTTCTAAGTTGTTAGTTGAACCTGGCGTATAATTAAAATCTGAAACTGTATAAACAATAGCTTGTCGTTTTATACGTATTAATTGTATAATATATGTGTAATGTGTATACCATTAGCTAATTTTACAATATGTTACATTCAAAGCTTAATATAATATTATTATTTTTGTTTATGTTGATTTATTAGTTATGATTTGTACGAACTACTATTATTTATTACGTTAAAACAATTCATAAATAACTTTATAATTTGTTGTCAGTTTTCTGTGAACTTTTAAAAGCTAAATGTTTTTTCAGAATGATGATAATTGTATATAATATGTTATAGGCATATTGTTGCCTTTGTCCGTGCGTATTAAATGGCAACTAATTAAAATATACATACCAACTTCATAATTTTTCCAATGTAGTCCAAGTTTTTGAGATTTTTTTGTACATTCTTATAAAATACAGCATAATTTATCTGTTTAGCTTGTAAAATGTATGCTTGTTATTATAAATTATAATTTTCTTATGAAGCTATATTAAAAAGGCAAAAAAATTAGACTATTTTCTATTAGGTTTGTTGACATAGTGTTTGAATAACCATAAACAATATTATGTCTTCTATGTGTTAAGAAAAAAAGCTTCTTTTTCGTACCTACTTTGTCTTAAAGTGTATTTATGTTTATAACATGTAAACTATAAAGTCCCCAACATTTATAAGTGTAAATAAGAGTTTAACAAACAATGCATACAGCCATACGGTGTGATCCTAAGACACTCATTATTTCATACAACAAAAACGTTTTTGGAAAGTCGTAAGACACGTTTTGGAAAATAATGATATTTCTATTGTTATTATTTTTCAAGTTACTATTTTAATACACTTTATTAATTTATTAAAATTAACTCATGAAATACATGTCCAAAAATTTGATTTTTATAAATCAAAGTACTTACTCCTAAAAAAATTCTGGTTTGGAATAAGCAATTAAAAATACATATTATGTTAAAAATGTAAAAATATCAAAAAACGAAAACGATAAAAATAGTAAAAATATATTTTTTTCTTGAAAGATTTTGTTTATTAAAGACTTAAATATATTTTCAAAAACGTAAATAGTTTTGGAAATAATGAATAGTTTTACGTTAGTTAATTCATTCATTATATCCCGAGCTAAAAAATGGAAAAATAATAACTGTTATCTTTACGTTTGAAGAAAAGCGTTAATATTGAATTAGGTATATAGTGATTAAAGAAAATAATGGCGCTATTCAACCGCAGAACATAATGCAGATTCTGAAAAAAGTTATTGGATGTTATATATTTTGTATAAGTGCATCACATGAAAATAATAAACATTGAAATTAAGCGTGGCATCGTGAACATAATTTTTAAAAACTTTATAAGTTTAATATTGCATCAAAACATCTGAGTTGTAAAAGATTAGTTTGATTCACAATTCGTAATCTTAATCAAAAGTTTTTAAGTTGATAACATACAATTTATGAGAATTACGTGGGTGGGTAATACCAAAGGATTTGAGTGTTCGAGACATATTTTATGTACCCTACGGAGTAACGACATAACGTATTAATTATATATTTGACAAATTACCGGGATAGTTGGTTTTACATGGTTTATTACTCGACTGTTGTGAGAATACCTATTAAACGTCAATTATTAAGTTGTATAATATGATATTTCGTGAGGTAGTTGAACGATTAAATAATATAATAGTACTGCAGTTTGGCGATTTCTAGAGTATTACAAACCTTTAATGTTTTAAATATATTATAATCCTCGGTAGGAAGGTACTACTTCTCTAGGTCTGCGTTCGGTGCGTTGCGATATTATACGAGACTTGTCGGTACACATTGCTATGGTATTAAATCAACGATTTTAAAGTGGCAGTGTTGTGTGAAATGGATCTAATTTTGTCCGAATAATATGATTTTTCGATTACTGTTTGACTTCAAAATAAAAATGTGTAATTCCGGCGAGGATTTACGACACAATGACACGGATTTAGCTTCCGACTCCCTCGCTCGTCCCTATATAATCAGTAATCACTACTCCACGATTTCGGCCACGTCTACCTGCAACATAATATTAATTTATAATATATCTCTGTGCAGCTTGGCCAAACGTATATATCGTGTTCACGTGAGTATAGGTACCTCACCCGGTAGACGTGCATGATATTATGTCACATAGGGGTGTGGAGGATTTTACGACAACTGAAGTACACTGAAGTAGCATTTAAATGGTAATATGTAAAACTTTTAAGGTACGTTCGGCCTCGTTGACACGGAAAACAATCCCAATGCCTAATTATTTACGATTTTAAAGTTTTGGTGTCCCAGGGTTCATAAAATAATATTAAGCTTATGATAATAATATATGATATCTCTATTGCAGAATTAATGAAAAATTATAATCAAAACCTACATTCGTGTTAGGTCCTTACCTACTATAAGTCGTTTAAGAAATATAGGATGACCCCGTGTACTTCATTGACTGTAAAAGATGGTAACTCTTAGGTATGTGATTCAATGGTTGCTCAAATTGTTTTAATATTTGAATATTCGGTTTAATGGTTTCAAAACGTAAAAAATAATAAGAAATAGAAAATCTAGGAAAAAGAAAAAAATTAATTTGAAATGGTAATTAGTAACTTATTTTTTTACGGGTAACCTAACCTAACCAACCAGATAGCATCTTATAGCAGAAATCAAAAAATATGCAGTTTTGAACTTATCAATTATAGCTCAGATAAAAATGTGGTATCGACCAAAAATCAACTACATGATAAAATAATATCCCAATCGTAATAACATTTTAATTGCATGTAACTTTTAGCAACCATTTAAATGTATAAAAAAAAAATTCTAATTTCTACAAACACTATAGTAAATTGTAATTTGTTACTAATGGCAACCATTTATACCCAAACAAAAAACTTTATCGATTTCCATCGTGAATCTAAAAATTTTTGTGTGAGCTCTTTTTAATCTCTTTAAAATGCGAATTTTGAAAAATTATTTTTTTAGTGTACTACAATATGGTTGTACGGAGGAACTGCCGAAGTACCAAGTCCCTAGCTGTCATAGTTTAGGCTCTACGGTGATACACTTTCGATTATTTATAAAATATACCTTATTTAAGATTAAAAATGAATAATTTGACATCAACTATCATTCTACAAACTTCTACATAAGATTGCCAAAAATATAAACTGAGAAAACCGCGGATTTGGTAAGACATTGAAAATGAATACAATATTTCCACAAAATATATTGCATTTTGATTTTTTTAAACGTTTTTCACATGTCCTGAAAATTGGTTTTTATCGTGTTAGGGAGGTTTTTTGAGTCAAGGACGATATGTATACTATTGGCCTGAGCAGATGTGGCACATGCACCACCACATTAGATATCTGGCGGCTGATGGTGTGAAATTGTAGTTCTGTACCACCAGAAAATCTATAATTTGTCACACTCATGAAGTTAAGGCAATGATCTACTATAGGAGTATTCATATTTATTATTTACACACTAATTTTAAACAACGAGCAATTTGAGAACAGCTAAGTTAGTAACATGAGTAGGTACATTTTGAAAACAACCAACCAATATGGACCTAGATGGTATTGATGAGTTTGGGTGTTTAATACGCAAGGGGACGCGTAGACTATTAGGTTGTTTATTTTTTTTAAATTTTATTTGGACGGTATTAACATAATAATATTATAACTAATGTATTATGAAAATGAAGTTTTGAAATATTAGAATATTTTCAGTATCTTATTCTACAATAATCGGTTTTTGGGCGTATTGTTTAAAAACAAATAGTTATGTAAAAAGATTCTTCTGCACCATCACAGATTGAGTCAAATTCATGTCACCGACGTCTAAATTGTTTTTAATGAATAGCTTTTGTTTTCTTTCTGCAGGTGACACAGTCATGCGTGAAGGGACGGCAGCCACGAAGATGTACTTCGTTCACGAGGGCGTCGTTGAGGTGTTGGTGGCCGGTGGCCAGGAGGTGGTGGCCACGCTAAGCGACGGCAGCTACTTCGGCGAGACGTGCCTGTGGGCGTCTGGGGCCCGACGTCCCGTCAGCGTGCGGGCCGACACGTACTGCAACCTGTTCTCGCTGTCGGCAACCGCGTTTACCAAGGTCATGGACCGGTACCCTAAGTTCAAGGACCACGTGACCTCCGTGCTGGTCGACCGCGCCAACCGGATGGCCAACATAGGCCAGCGCGTGGTCCCCGGAGACACGAAGCTGTGACATAGTAGAAAATAATTATATAATAATTATTAGTTATTATATACTTTTTGACGAGGAACAAAATAAAATTGTCACGTGTTGTACAGTCACCGTTTTGGTTTCTATATAATATTACGCCAATATTGTTGTTTTTTATTCTTCTCGACTACCCACCACCAACCTATAATAATAATTATATTATAATATCATAAATGTGTTTTTTATTTTTTTTTTTTTAGCGCTGACGTTTATTATTGCCATAATACGATTAAACTATTATAATACTTAGATTTTATAACTATTATGTAATTATATAATAATAATATATCATCACACTATGTTCTACACAATATTATTTTGATTACAGATGAATTAAACAATTCAACATAGTAAGCTATTTTCGTTTTATTTCTATTCGGTCTGACAGTGTGTCTCCGCTTCATCGTCATTATTAAAAACAACATGATTATCAAGGTCTGCCGTAGTGTAAAGATCGACGGTCAAGATGATTATCGGGGAAATAAAAAGTAAATAAATGTTTAGCGACGGACCGACGAAGAAATAGTGACCGACGTCGGAAAACTTCGACGTGTAACAATTGATTTGCTGCCCCTGAGGATTCGAGTGCCGGTTGACGTTGGATATTGCTATTGGGTTTGTGTGTGTGTATGGTTTAGGGCTTAAGGGATTTAAACGTTAAGAAAAGTACAGTGTCGTCGTATAGGGTACATATCATTATATAAAGGTCTTATCACCAGTTTATTTAGAGGAAATTTCGAATAACTTAACCATCAGATCACGCAAATTTTACGGTGTTAAAACTTCCAAACTATAATATACGAACGTAACCAAAGTATAATAATATTATCGAGGACTTCATTTAAAAAATACCATATTATTATTATTAAGTACCTATATCCATAGGCGCATATTCAGTCTTAAACTTGGGAGTGCTAAAATGTTTTAGCCGAAAGTGACACACATGGGGGGAGGGGGAAGGCAAAGCCCTCCACACCTCCTATATGGTTATACATACTAAATATAAATTAATTTAATTTCAAATAAAATAATAAATTACTAAATTGAAAAATCTACTACACTACTACTTACAATAGATGGTTGGAAACGTTTATATTATCAGACTAAATAATAATAATTAATATTATTATTCTCATATCAATAAGCCAACATACCGATATCGGTAGACAACCTACAAAAACAAAATACTATTCAGTATTCTAGTAATAAATACTAAAAATAAAGTTGATGAAATTAGAACAGACGATATTATAATTACATGCGTTATAGTAACATATTAACATCATATACCCAATTACCTAATAATGAAAATAATTGTACAGTGGATAATTTTTCTGAAATTGTGGACGCATCAGAATCAAAATTCGTACGGCCGGTTTTTGAGTTATTCAACTTTGTGATCTAAGGATAAAAGGTCCATGGTATAATTATGGGCTTATAAGATATGTGCGCTATGGTGATTTGAAAATTGTAGTCATTAATATTGGTAGTTTGTAAAAATGGCCTAAGTATAATAAATAATAGGTCCAGCCTTGCGTTTATTTTATACTTATGCAAAACCATTTTTTAAGGACTATTATCCTTAACACAAATATTTTAGTAATTAAGAAACTATACAAATTACAAAAAAACAAAAATTTAAAAATATAAAAATCAGAATTTGAATAAATTCAATATTAAAGGAATGAATGGGGGTGAGCATGCTTGGTAAATAATCCTGTATATAAATATATATTATATAAAGTATGTACGAGTGGTACGACCGTAGCATTAGTGCATTACCAATATTAACTGGAATAAATACTCATTCTTATAAACAAAAGTTACACTTTAAACAATAATTTTAGCTCAAAAAAAGCTGGGGGCGCTAAGCATCCCTGGCAGCCCCGTATGTGCACCAATGTCTATACCTTACCTAACTTTACCAATACCTATACCTTATGACTTTTGTATTTGGCCCACAAATAAAAAACAAATGCATTGTTTTTCCGAATATTTACTTTCATATCGAAGGAAAACAAATGGATATAGAATTACGTACGTGGAGATGACAAAAATAAATTTCAAATCGATGACAAAAGTTTTGACACTTTAATTTGATTTTACCACCAATACGTTTTTTCTATATGAAATTGATTTTTTTCGTCCGGGACGACGACGTGTATTGTTTGACTCACCGTATTTATTTTATACAATTTAATAATACTTATGCACAGCCGGATTGTCTTTTGGAGAAGAAGAAGAATACCTTTGAGGAATATTCAATGGTATGTAAATCAGGCATGATCAAATATATACTTAGAAATTGAAATTAAAATCTATACTGACGGAGACGACTGTTGTTAAAGAATGCCATAGACAATGATTATAAATTAATTTGGTCCACAGAACTACTGCAGATCATGAATAATGTATAAATATACGAGTAATAATATAATATGTATTGGAATATTAAATTAACTATGTATTATTATAATAGGAAACCAATATATTGTGTTCACAATATATATATATATTATTATAATGTGATTGGTAATAAAATAATTAAACCTATTTACGAATAAAATTAACTGATGTTTAGTGTAGTACTTCTATGGTTTATTAATAGTGGTTTTCATCAAAATGACAAGATCATATAAATTAAAAGCACTTCTGCTGCATGGTTGAAAAAGTGACCTAAAATGTAATTCTTTTCAAACGGAATGCGGCGTGCACAAAATTGTTTAATTTAAATTTGCTCATATATAGTTTATTGTACTCATCCAATCATTTATGAGTTGTATAATTGTTTATTTCAACGGAGAGAGAATAAATTAGTGACATAACAGTTCAATTAACTACACGATTGACGTCTGAGATACTGTATACGATTTAGTGTCTTTTAAAATTGAAAAGTTTGCTTTTCGACATTATTAAAAAAAAAAATTAAATAATATGATATTATTATGGGAATGTTTATGACGAATACAATCTCCCTATAATATATATATGTATTATACGTGGTTTACATAAGTTAAACTTCTACGGGTTTATATTGCACGAAAGTCACATAGAAACAAGATGAAAAAAACACATTACTTTTTAGACGATATTGTTCAACCGATTGCATTGGAATCCATCCAAATAGCTTCAACATAGATTTAACTCAGAACCCTCATTCGAGGTGGACATTCTCATTTCGAAGCATTTAAATATTATAAAGTAAATTGAATTTTCTCAATATCTAATTGTGTGTATCATATTGTAGTCGATAACCTAACCTAAGGATTAGATCGAAGTTAAAACCAAGAGAATTCGTCGGAAGTTTTGGTATTTTGGAGATAAATGAAAGAATTTCGTTAAAATATAGGTAGCTTGACAAGTTAATATTGTGACTTCTATAATAAGATAGTTTAAGTCGAATTACATCGATGACAAATAATTATTATTGTTAATTTTGTTTGATTTGTGTAATATTACTCTAATAAAATATAGTTATGCTGTTTTAATTAACATATTTATTTATTGGATCTGTAGAATATTTCCCACATTTGTGTGTACTTAAGTGCATGACCTCCCAAATAAGGTTTTAATAAGGTAGCTGTAACATTTTTTTGGTTGAATAGAATATATAGATAATATATATTTTATTAAGAAAATCTATTATTTTTGAATTCACTGACAATAACTATCATATATAGGTCCTATTTATGCACTATCAATTAAATACCTACTGGCATACACAATGTATAGACAATACATAATAATATACACCTATTATGCATATTTTATGATAATCTTTAAATTATGCTGATTATCTTTCACCCATAACACACCACATAATATACATTAAAAGTGTTATTATTATTTTCCAATCAAAAAGTAATTATGTGGACGAAGTAATTTAATTCTGATAAAATAATGACCATATTATCAATTTATACATGTAATAGAAAATTAATAAATGCTAAACCCATACTTAAATCTAATAATATTTACTACTATGTAACTATAAAATAATTACGAAAATTATTTACTACATACAAATTAATAGTATATTATAAAGTGTATTATAATATTATTGATTTGTTTATAAGGATAATTGTGCAACAACTACTTACATAACAACTATAGCTAAGCTATTTATAATATTGCTGTCGTAAACTAGATATTTACTGCATTATAATTTAATGCAATATTTAATTTATGTTGAATATTTAAAATTTAACAAATTATTGTAAAGAATTTTATATTGGGGGATGTGAAGTTGTCAATTTATAGAACGTCAATTTTCAATATCATAATATTATTAGTCCAATTGGCTACAAGTATTACATTTTTAAATTTGAATTAATCTTTAAAATATTTAAATCAGAGGCTGATCTGTTTGATAATAATAAATCGTAATTTATTCATAATATGAACTATGAAGCTGTTATTTAGTCCCACAATATATTATTATGATACGATATTCAATCGAACGAGTTTTGGGATAGGTACAATACAAAAAATTTTAAAAAAAAATGTATGTATCATAATTTGTTTTTATGAACGCGCTGTACGCACTGACCAAATTCACGTACAATATAGATTAATAATTACTGTTGTTTGACTTGAGTATTTTCAGAGCACGCTCGGTGCATTTAATATTTAATTTCAAACGGGTTACTTGTACTTTAAATTTGAAACTTGACTAGAGATGTGTGCCGAGTAACGTACACATCAAAGAAATAACTACAACGCTCCAGAAATGTGTCAGATATGTCAAACGTTGTATGTATGGAGTATATGTTATAACTTATAACTAACTCCACTTACATAGAAAGGTACATAATACGAGAGAACTGCCAACGGACAACGGCCATGGTATAACATGCTTTTGTAAGTATTATTTTGTGTTATATACTCTTTCGCCAGTATGTAGTAAGTTTAAAGTATTACGTACAAATAACAGTGTTAAACTGCCTACTGTTATAGTCTACAGACCTAAATATAATTGTGACTGATATTATTTATATATTTTGTTATCAAAACTGTCTATATGACTATCAAAACCACAATGTATAAAAATATATATTTTTAATATTAACGTAGAAATATTTTTAATAAATTGAAAACTGAAAATACAACTAAGGTGTACCTGTTATCTTAAAATATTATTTATTTAATATATTGTTATGAAAATAACGCAGTTACCAAACATCTATGTAGTATATATATATACATAAAACATATTAACATTTTAAATTTCAATGAATAAGTAACATATTATTACTAATGTTATGACGTTATTGCTGCCTACGGATAATTATAATACTGACTTTTTAATAATTAAGAATATTATATTAAATACAATGTTTTTGAGGAAAAAAAAAACAGTTTAGTATAACATGTTACTAATAGAAAAATAAATTACTATAATTATGGCAACATTAATGATACGTTATAAGCTTATAAAATATCCTTTGAAATAGGGACTTATACATTGCTAAGAATCATTTTTTGTATACAATACTATATAATTAAATTTAAATGTAACAATGCCATTAAAACTTTCTGACATAAACCATACTATATTCATATAGTATGTTATAATAATGTAAATACAAATGTATTTGTAAAATAATTTTACAGGGTGATAGACCGAGCTCACCCCTCCATTTTCCATTAACAATGAATTTATTCAAATTTTTGCATGTTTAAATATACTTAAAGACTATATTTTCAAATTCTTGGAATTTTTCGTATTACCTGAGGATCGTTTTGGGGCGATACGAACTTCTGTTTTTCAAACGAGAAATCCCCATACTGTACATTTTTAATTGAGTATTTTTTTTTAAATCTTTGATGTTTTTATATAACAATTTGAAAGAGTGATTATTAGATATCAAAATGATTTTACAAAGGTAAATGTTCTTACGAAACAATTAATGAATGTAATATTGGATCTAGTATTTATTACATTTGAGGCAATTTTATAAATTATAAATGTTGATGGATCAGTCTTAATTATTAATGTTATTTTCAAGTCACCATGATAGACCATCTAATCTCTTTACATGGCTCTAAATTAGTCTTGGTAAATAAAGTTAAATATCTCAAAAACTACTAGTTTGAGTTACACAAAAACGTTAAGAAAAACAAACTATTTACGCTAGAAAGAGGTGGGGTTCCCTTTACATAATTTTGTATCTCCACGGGATACTCCTTTAGCAGTACAAAAATCTGAAGGATTCAAAAATATGGTTTTTAAGTATGTTTAAAAATTCAAAAATCATATTTTGAATAGATACATTATTGAAGAAAAAGGGGAGTAAGCATTGTTAGTGAATCACTCGGTATGTAAAAATTAAATCAAAATATTGTATCTCCATTAATATCAATAAGTGTAGTGCGACGAGTAATCCTAAAACAGCTGTTTCGTTTCATATAAATGGCTGAATTATTCATACATGCTCAGATATTTTATTTAACTCATTCGTATTCAATATAAATACCTACTACAAAATGTAAAGTTATTTTTGAAACGATAATATACTTGAAGTAATAGATGACTTTTGATGTCTCAATGTATTATTCTATCTTATTTTTATGAAGGTATGTGAGATTTTAAGCTATTTTTATACGTGGAAATGTGATTTTTTGGTTCAAATAATTTTCTGAAATAATATTCTTAATGTAAGAACCTATTATAGATATAAAATATAAAATTAAATAACTTTTACCTATAAGTTATAAATTGTAATAAATTGTACTAGGTACATTTTTAAATTAAAAAAATACAATAAAATAATGCGTCTTATGTATTTTAATTTATTCATAATTAAACTTAAATTTGTATTTTTAATATTAGATTGAAAAATAAAACAGTTTATGGGTTTATTTATTATTATTAATTAAAAAAATAATTTCTAAATATAATTTTTTTTTGTTTCAGCTTCAATTCCTAGATAAAAAGGAATTAAATATAAAATATTATAATATTATTGCCGAGTATAAAATTGTACGAAGAAAATAAGAACTTGCTGTTACTTCTTGGTATATTAATTGAATGTGTCATATCTATACACTAAAAGTTACATAAAACTATTTAACTTATAATACTTATGAGTTATACATATTAAATAAATCAATAGTATGATGTTATTTATGTAAGTTATATATATATTAATTATGTTTTGTGATTTTAAATAAAACTTTTGGAAGTGAGAATTACGTTGACTAAAATGGTTTTGAATGCATTGGAAGTTTTTGGATTATTCAAGTAGTAGATGTGTAATAATATTATAAATAGTCTTAAGTTCTTAAATGGAGATTTCTGGTAAATATAAATAAATTATGAACCACATTAATTTTATGTAAAATTTTAATTCGTGTTGTCATTGTGTGTCTTTAAAACGTTCAAATATGATTTATTGATCAATCAATATCTGGTACTATTGTCATTAGATTTTATATATCGTATTTGTTAATTAAAGTTATAATTGATTGGTTTTAAGTATAGGTCTAATATATTGACTTATGATAACATTATATTATTTAAGTAATATAAATTCACTGAGTAAACAGATTTTAGTGTTTCGATAACACTGATACATTTGACAAAATTTAATGGAAATGAAATATATAACAATAAAATCCCAATTTTTATATTGATGCCAGAATTTTTTTTATTTCATATCATGTATAATAAATATTATAGTTGATGATTTTTATAATAATAAATTATTTTCAATAATTATTGATAGGTTAAATAGGTTTGATATTATTTATTCCACACTATACACAGATGCATTAATATTGCATATACACTTCGCCGTGTTACACATATTATTTTATTGTTAATTATTAAAATTTCAATAATAACTAGATATATAGTTTATTTATAGTTGTGTACTTGTGTACTCTGTACAACCAAAATAGTTTTAAAAAATATGGTTTTATTTATTTGTTGTATAGATACAAACAATGCAAAATTGAATTACTATAAACGTTTTATATTCATAAGAATAAACTTTTTAAATTTACTATTTGTATTTACAGCTGTTATAATATTAAACTGCATAGATAAGATACTTACTACTTTATTTTTATTTCGTCTAGATTAATATATACAATTTTAAAGCAGGTAATAGTCTAAAATTATTTATACCATCAACTTCCAATGATTTAGACATATTTAGAATAATTAAGAGACCTAATCTGGAAAGCAGATTGAAGATAAATATATTTTATTAATATATGTGTACCTGCCTTATATTGAGTTTATTGATATTATATCTAAATAACATTAACTAACCGTTTAAATATATATATTTTTTAAGAAATTAACTACAGTTAGCTTTTTAATTTATTTTATCTAAACTTATTTGTTCAGAATAAAATATAAAATGTTTTAGTACTGAAGTGTTTATATTGTTAAACGTTTTTACTTTTGTTATAAACATTGAATTTAATTGTTCATGGATTCAAAATAAATTGGTTGTAATATTTTATAGCTACCCATAAATAATATAACAGTTTAATCAACAAACCTTTAGTTGGCGTATTTCTTAATTTGGATTTATTAAAAATATTTTATTATCTACATTTTATTTTTGTGGATATTAATGATGGTTTTATGTATAATTTACATAATTGTTTATAGTTAAAACCACTGAAAAGAAAAATATTATATTCAACACTTGATTAATTTTTATATTTTAGTTCAATGGTTTGTAAATAATGCTCTCAAATATGATGGTTCTGTATAATTGTGATAATACCCTTATAAATATATAATGTCATAATATGAAAACTCGCAAGTTGATATGAATAGAATTTAACGAAAAAAAAACGCGATGTATTGTTTGTTGTCGGAAAACACGTCATAATGTAAAACGTTGTGGAAGTGAAAAAAAAATTCATTTGGAAATAATTTACTTAGAGTGGTAGGCGCAATACTTAAAACTAATAAATATTGAATTAAATAACGATCAAGTGGATTGGGAAATATATAATACTATTCGTACCACCTTTATAATTATTATTGCGAGTATGTGATTAAAAAATATATGAATTCACACGTGGCCGTAAACGAATAGGTAGAAACGACCGGAGAGACAAAATATAATATTTTTTTGAATATTAATAAAAAGAGAACGAAGTGTATATAATTAATAATTTAATTCAATGCGTATGACTGCTGACTGTTTACACGAGTAATGAAAAATATTATTCGATCCAATTTGTCAACAACGACTATCAGAAAATTGCGTTGCGCCGTGAAAGCATTCGGCATAACAGCTAAGTTAATGAAAATGTCAGTGCTCCGAAGTCTGGCGCGTTCAGACGTCCAATGTTATATTTTATTTTGAATCACTGCTCTCTTTTCCCTTACAAGATACGCCTTCTGATCCCGGAGTTACTAGCAAAAAAAAAAAAATGATGACGAAGATTTATGAAGCGAGTAGACAATTGTATTTACGTCCAACGACACTAACTACGTACAAATATTATAAACAGACGTATCGAACTAAGTAAGTTTTCAGTACAAATTATGTATAGGTACGATAAATATTTGACTAGGTAGGAACATTTATGTCAATAATTAATATCATTCATTCTAAACTAATCAAAATCAATCTAAATACATTCATTAAATTCGATAAATAGGTTATGGGTAGGATATATTTTTAGGTTATTTTAATGGTAATAGACACGGTAACTCTTTAGTATTTATATTGAGAACATAATTTTATTTGTTTAAAAACTAAAAACCTAAAACAAAAAGTAAGTGATTTAATAAGATTTTTTTGAGAAACCTAAATATCAATTATTATTATTAATAAGTAGTAAAGCTTCAATACTTGAAAGTAACTATATTAACACGAAATGTTCATTAGTATAATATATGGAAAAGTAACTTCATAAAGTAAATACATAATTAAAATTAGTTGTTTACGATTTACAGTGACGGATATATAAGTATATAACATTACAGTTTATTTATTAAATTGCATTTAATGCGAAAGAATCGATTATTTTTAGATTTCGATATTCCTCGAGGGTTTCTTTAGTATTTTTCGGGAGATTGCGATCTGAGAGTGTCGTTTCCCTATATTTGGGCATTCTTCTAAAATATAATAAGTTTAATACCCAGTGAAGTTCGGAAGCAGGTGTTGCAGCTGGATGGAGCGTCACTGTTGAGGAGTTAACTATTATTCTTTTGTTTTAGTGTTTTCATGGTATCCACTTTGAAATTTTCTTTGCCAATGCCTTAACTCGTTGAGTCAAATCGGTGACAACTAATGGCTAGTGATTTAACATATTATCTGCAGTATCAGAAGCAAAACACTTTTGTTTAGATACTTACTCGTACTAATGATAATATTTTAATATTATATTATATCGTCTATTCGTCTAATTACTAGGTATTACATAAGGTATAATATAGCACGTATTATATTATAAGAGTAAGGAGGAGTTGTGATGTAAAATAAGTGCTTTTGTATAAGAGAGTTAATTGTTCAATAAAACAAACTTTTGCGCGGTATTTATATAGAACAGTAAAACAGTTTCTTAATTTGAATCCTAACAATAGGCAGCAGGTTAGCTGGTGTTATCCATTTGCTACGACCAACAGACACCGATGATAATATCGTTAGTGGCACATAATGGATCACGGACCGAACAAAGGATATTTGACCGAAATTATGCTTTAATTCGTCGAAATAATGAAATCACTAATGTAATTAACCTGTACGTGACAAGAGCACGCAACTCTAGACTTAACGTTGTAACTTTGGTGTTTTGCGCTTTGTATTATATATTATAGAACACGCCTAGAGATTATGAAACTACGTGTGTACAGATCGCAGCTATACTTGAGCTTTCCTCCGCGCACTCGATCTGTTGACAAACCGTTTCGCATGAACTCGATATCCAAATTATTATTTTCGTACTGGTCTTATTGACACCCTCACCCCCAATTTATGTTGCAATAAAATTAACAAAAAAAAAAAGACCCAACTATACACAGTCATAATACCAAACTCGTCAAGAGAGGCATTGAGGTATTCCGCACATTGCTCCTGTTAGTATTTATGTGTGTTACGTATGTATAATATTATATGGGCAAAGCGATTTCATTAATCTGCTGCGTAATACGTAAATCAGTTAGTTCCATATTATTATGCTATATGATAAATATAATAACCATAATAATGATAATATAATCTTTCGCTATAAAACAATATATTATTTTCATAACTGCAGCGGTCTGGCGTTGTATTAGTTTTGAATATTAAAATATAAACTCGTGCGGGGTACGCAATATGGATTAATAATAACAATAAAAAATATATATATATCTAACGATCGATATAGGTTTGACTTATTGTCGTATGCGCGAGGAGTATCTTCTCTAATAAAATAAATTAAACTTTGGGCACCGTTGTCCTAAGTTATCCTAGTATATCTTTGGAACTCTGCCCGAAAATACGTATTTGTTGGAAGGCCTAAATATGCAACACACACACACACACACACACACACCGGATATACGAAAAATGATGCCGTTGGTTATTATGCGGCATTCGCGCGCGTCGTGTGTCTATGTCCAATATATCTTCTTCTTCCACACACTTCCTCGACTATAAACACCGTGTAAAATGGCGTGATGAATGAGCACGAGTGAAATATTATGTGCATTGCAGCAGTGGTAGTAAACTGGGCGGGGCTAAATCGACTACATTGTTCGCATAATCCTTGATTTTTTCGTATTTATTTTTTCGAAAGTTACCGACGGTGTTATCGCGGTTTGTGTCATAAACACGTGTTTTTGTAGCATTTTCTTGCGCGCGATGAGTACAAATATACTCGACCAGGTACTGTGGTACGCTAGCGAAGCAGGATATCCACTCCCCCCACATCGTTCAATATTTTATGTTACATCCCAGGGGTGCAGTAATGTATACTGTATAGGTACACCTATATGCCTAGATACCTAGGATACGACGTGTGATGGATATGTATGTATCCACACGGGTTTTGACCAAGAAAAAAAAATAATAATGACGTCGATACTTAGGTATTTTGCATAATTTTTTGGGAACCACCGATCCGAGCTGCACTGTGCTCGCAATTTTCACCGGTGAGTCTGTGTGATTATTTATCTTCACCGAGTTTTCTACCACACAAAGTCTCAGTTTATCGTAATAAAAACCAACGTTAATTTTTTTGCAGTCAAGCTAATATTTTTGTGCTAGTTTTAAATTAATTAGCTCGTACGACGCCGCCGCCGCCCAGACAATAATTTTAAATTAAAATATAACTTCTTCGTGGAGTCTGTTTTACCTAACCTAACCTATATATATATTTATTTTTTATTTTTTAGTTCAACATATTTTATGTGTCTGTTATACAACACAAATCGAGGTTTAAATCCGTTTTCCGAGGAAAGAAAAAGAGAAAAAAAAACTAAATCATAATTTTTTACCATGGTGCGCGTACTATAACTGCAACATTTTGAACAGACACCCCGCAAAACAATGCCTCGAGAATAAATCGCCGAAAACATTAAAACGCGCGTAAATCACACGTGCAAGGAAACTATAAAAAAAGTATTTGATTTTTTTTTTC
Organism: Nasonovia ribisnigri; assembly: GCA_027563435.1. Taxonomy (NCBI): domain Eukaryota; kingdom Metazoa; phylum Arthropoda; class Insecta; order Hemiptera; family Aphididae; genus Nasonovia; species Nasonovia ribisnigri. The sequence goes on from JANEHU010000115.1 coordinate 66,335, forward strand.
TTTTTTGATACGTATACATGTGTTTATTTTCGATATATAATATATAATACGGTGTGTGTATGTGTGTGGCTATATATAAATATATTTTACGAAGATACATAAAGTAAAGTTTGATCTTGCCGATAGTTTTCACAGCAGCGTGTCTCAACGCTAAAATCGTTTTTATCGTAATGCAAGTTTTTGAGTTACTGCCAATATGGCGTTGGGCGATAGGTAAGTATGTGTATGAACGAAAAATGTCGTCAAAATTCTGCGGTAGTAAACGATATGATATCGTGGATAAAAATAAAATATCTAAAACAAGACCAACGGAAAAAAAATCATATAACCTAACCTATACAATAATAATAAGTGTTGTGTACCACAATAATATTATATAGCTAGTCATATGGTGCAGAGCCATTTAGTGGCCGTAAAAGGGGGAAGTTGGTTTTGAATGAGGTCAATAGATCCTCTCCACGATTTTTTTTCAATATTTATAATAATCAATATATTTGGATATCGTACGACGGTTAAAAACATAATGACGTTTAAGAAACTCTGTGGCGTAGTTGACTTCGTTGTAGTAGTTATAATATTATATAATATGTACTTTAGGTAGCAAGAAAATTATTTTGTTTGATTGGAATGAGAATTGAATTTACAGTTCAAACATAAAACACTTAAATTTATATTTTTAAACTATAACTTTTTAGGTTTTTGTATTTTAATTTATGGTTGAATATTATTAAGATTATGCTTGAAATGTTAATTTAATACTTATATGCAAATATACAGAGTGCTTAAATTGGAAGCGGACGGAGTAACCCTTCTCTTTTAAAAAATATTTAAGCTTACATTAATTATATCTTAATCAATAAGAAATTTAAATATTAAGGTACGCAAATTTTTATATATTTTGCATTAACCTTTTATTTAATTTGTCCACTGTAATATTAGGAAACTGGGAATATATATTATTATTATAGAGTCAAATTGGACGAATTTGTAAACAAAAATGTAAAAATCAGATTAAATAATTAATTAAAATATGATTTAATCGATCTCATAACAATAATAGTATTATTAATAAATATATAATTGATCTTAAAAGTAACCATAAGTAATATATTCATCGATCAACATTTTGTGTGTTAAAATCCAGCTAAGTACATCCTTTTGAGTCTGAGTCACGATTAAATATTAAAATTAAAAACGTTTTACTCGTTGACAGATATAATAATGTCACGCACTCACGCATATGCTGCAGTAGTATTCGGTCTTACACAGTATAATATTATATTAAAACACACATTAGTGCAGTGTTGAGTGAAAATATTGTAGTTATTCGATGATTACACGAAGCGTCAACAAAAACACCCTCATAATATCGCACAACCATTACAATAAGGCTTCAATTCAAAAACAGAAATTGTTCAGGACATCAAATTCAAAGTTCAATAGTAAATTATAATTATTCACTATTGGCTCATATTTATAATTCAGTTTTGTATTTCATAAGAAATATTGTTGTGATAGTTAAATCAAGATTATATTTTAACACAATGTAATAAATTTCACTTTAGGGTATATCATTTAAAAAAAAGTAAAATTTTTTTGTCAATTGTGGCTTTCTTGTACTACTTTTTAGATTTTGAGCCGAGCGAAAGAATGTATTGATTTTACGATAATGTGTGTGTTTTTTTTCTGTCTGTCAGCAACATTTCGGGTAGTAAAAATTCACCAGTTTTCGAGATCACCATTTTTTCTGATATAAAAGACGTATGGTTGGTACTTTTGAAGACTGAAGAGGTAAAAATTCAAAATACCAAATAGTTTTAGAGAGCACTAAGAAAAACAAATAAAAAGTGAAAAAGGTGCTCATTTTTATTTTTTTGGTAAATAACTTGAAAGTTAATAATCGTAGATCTTTCCGGAAAATTATATATTTTACGATATTGAATTTTTATTGGTAAATTAACGATTTTTCATCTATAAATTGATGATGTTTTGTTGTAATTCAAAATCGATCAATCCTAGATTGTTATTTTCACCAAATGGTAAAACCACCATTTTTCATACATGGTAAAATGTTCAAACAATTTTGACTCTTTTTGATTTATTTATAGCCAAAATTATTTTTCAGTTAGAAATTCATAAAAGATTTTTTTAAAAGAACAGCTACTGAACAGCAGAGTGGTACCCATTTGTCGACCTTTTTTTAATTTAATATAATTTTGGCCATAAATACAATATTATTGCATTTCATAAAACCACCTGAAACAATCAATGGTTCTGTTAAAAATTGTATTTTTCTTTTTATAGAACATTCTAAAATTTTACTACACTAATAGTAAATGGAAAACATAAAATAGTATATTTTTTATTTATATTTAAAAAAAATGCTTTGTATCATATGTAAAAACTTCTCTTTAGTCTCTTAGTAATTTGACAATTTAACATTAATTATAATTCTGTGACATTATAATATTATTATAATATCAAAACTTCATATTGGTATTTTCAGATTATAATTAAATATAATCTAGTAATAATTAATAATCATTAATCATAGAATTAATTATCAACGAGTAAAACTTAAAATAAAATTAACTAAATCAATAAACGATATTTTGTATCACAAGTTAAAAATTGTGTTTTGTCCCTCAGTAGTTTAGGTAATCATATTATTTTAATATTAATTATAAAATATTATTATAACATCTAACTTCACTTCAATCTTCTCAGTTAATAACTAAATACTTCAATACTGTAATAAAATACTAATACTATTAATAAGTAATAAGTAAAATAAAATTTTACATTTTCAATAAAATATAATATTATAATAATAGTTTAACTTAATATTAAATTTAAAACGTTTTATACAAATTACTTTTATATTGCTGAATTTTATTCATTGGGTTGTTATTAGTATAATATTATTAAATAATCTTCTCAGTATAATAGCTTTATTGCTTCGATTATTTTTATAAATATAGAATGAAATAGCCATTATTTATAATTAACGGCTATATTGTACTAAGCTATTTTATACAAACGCTCGGCGCAATAAGTTTATTTTGAGAATATAAATTTTAATCACATATGAAGTAGATAGCGCCACTGTTAAAAAAAGCAGAAAAAAATACAAATCCAGGGATTTAATTATCTCAAAAATCACTTTTTCTGATTTTTGGGCTTATTGTACAAGTAATGTGATTTACGCGATTCACGGAAATCGAAATATATTAATTAATAATACAATTATGCGATCATACGTATTAACTCTCGGAAACACTCAGAGTGAAACGTTGCGAACTACATTAAAATATTAGGAAGGTACAGTGGTGTGGTTATGAATATTGGTTCTAGGGTGGGGGATATATAATTTTTTGAGTAAACATAAAGTGGGGGGGGTCTTAACCCCCCACTCCCACCACCACCCTCTGAGGACTTTTATTTTTCTAAAAATACATCTCTCAATTACACTTTACATAACAATTTATTTAATTAACATAAATAATGTAAACAATGATCAATTTATAAAATAAGATTTTATTTTCTAGGTATTTTTGCACGAATATTTCTACAAAAATTAAAAATTCCCAAAAATGTTTAACAGTATTTAATATTTACAATTCATTGAAAAAGATAAACAACGTAAATCGTAATTAGGTACTGAATTACTTAAACGGTCTAAAGCTAAACTAATATGAAACATTGAAACCATAATGAAGTTTCAGTCTATCGTATTTCAATTAATAACCTACTATAGTTCTCTTGATTATAGGTGTCTTTTATAAATCCTCTCTTAAATTTTTGTATTTATTTTTAGATTCTGAGTGAAGCAAAGGATCAGATCTATTGGTTTTACAATAATGTTTATTTTTTTTGTCTATAGGCACTCATTCTGGTAGTAAAAATCGTCCAAATGTTACGTTCAGTCACTCTATGTTTCTATAGATCGACAACTTAAAAATTGTCCATTTGAAAATGTTCAGGTGTACCTAATCTATCCCTATCCCCCCCCCCCCCAATAACTACGTCACTGGGAAGGTATGTTGTAATAAATTATTATTATATGGTTTTTATATATCGTCGTTGTAGCTAAACGAAAACTAAACATATTGAAAATCCTTACAAATGAGATTCTCTATGAGAAGTAATTTAATAAAAAAAAAGATTGGCTGAGATTCCGTAGTGAAGTCTCGTGGCAGGCAAGTGCAGTTTCTGTAAGATTTTGTGCTACAGAGTTTCAGTATCTCATGGCAGGCAATTGAAGTCTTCAATAAAATCCTTGGCAGACAAGTTGTTAAAAACTGAGTCTGAGACGCAATAATAATTAAAACACTAGAATTAAAAACGTTTTACTCGTCGTCGGATATATAATAATGTGACGTATGCCGTTCGCATGTACTGAAGTTGGTATAGTATTGGGTTTTAAACAGTCTATTATTGTGCATTTTATTACTGTCTAACACGCACTTGCGCAGTGTTGAAGTGAAATATGGCAATCATGCAGTGTTAATTAAAACATGATCATAATATACGCTATTCGTGGAAATCAAAATACATACATTAAATAGTAAAATTGCAATCATAACTCTCAGAAACCTGCAAAGTGAAATGTTGCGTAGGTACCTATGACGGACTATACAGTATATACTATATAGTATAATATAATGATATTTAGTTGTATTGTTATTATTATTATTTGTTTTTTATACCGTAATCGTCGTCACTCGTCGACGTAGCTAAACGAAATTGGCCGAACGGGAAAATACAAATAATAATAACATCATAATAGATACTATAATAACAACTATGGCTGCGTACGACTACAGCCGACGACACAAAATGTTATATTTTAATAACCGAAGGTTTAAATAAAACCGAACCGATACGGGATTATTTATTTTTCCACCGGAAAACACGTATGAATGTGTGATTCGTTAAATCGTATATTATAATATATTATTGTTATAGCTTATTGGCGTTATGGTTTTGATCGTATACGTCATTTACCACGGCATGTGCCTGTAATAGGGGTGTGTATGTTCTCCTCTATAGTATTGATATTATAACCCTCCCGAATAATTATATGCATATATTATAAACGAATATATGACGTCCACACGGGACGTGTTTCGTCCACGGGTCCGTACACAAACTGCAATATGACGTAGTATATAGGTTAGCCTAACTACCTACCGTGTAATACGAACCATAATAATATATTATTACTGCGATATATTATAAATTATAATAATATAATATACTGGGTGCAATCCTATTTGACGTAAGACTGCTTCAGCACACGTAAGTTTAAAAACTTTGAACGGTTTTTGAATACATTTTTTTAAGTAGGTACATAATTTAAAAAAAAAATTTAAATAATATTTTTACTACCTACCATTTTTTTATCGTTTGCGGGCCCGTACAAAAACAATATGACGTAGAAATACCTATAGGTTATCCTAGTGGTTCGTATAAATAATAATTTTAAAACACACTGATAATTTTTTGCACAATATTACCCTAGTATACTTATAATTTATATAGTTTATGTTAATACAGCATAAAATAAAATAAATATCTTAGAATATATTATTATATAATTTTAAAATATTTCATGACCCACCAAAAATGACTTGAGAGGAATAGAATTGTTTGAGAAACGCTGGGTTAGCGTAACTACCTACCGTGTAATACAAACTATAATAAACCATTATTACTGGGATATGTTATAATATTTTATTATACCAAGTGATCTATTTAACGTAAGACTGATACTGCACTCTTTCATTCAAACACTTTGAACGTTTTTTGAAAATATATTTTTACATAATTTATAGATGTTGGTACATTACACCACTCTTCTAGACTTTACGAATGCTCATAACTCATAAGTCATACTTTCATACTCATAATAGTCATGACTATTAAACTACTCATCCGAAATCTGATTTTTATAGATATCAATACTTCTAATAACATCCTGCTTCGAAATATGGAAATAAAAATGTGTGTAATGATTCAAAGAGTAAAAAAAAAAAACCGATAAAGATAAAAAAATAGTAAAATACATCATTTGTTTCCAAGAATGTCGTTTTGTTAAGACTTACAATTATGTATAAGAAATATTTTCAGAAATGTTGGTGTTTTCTGAAAGACAAGCGTCTTACGTTAAATGGATCACTCCGTATATATTATACATGTATATATTTATGTGCATACGCCACCGTGTACCTCACTTACGTTAATATTTAATGCGAAAACGTCATCCCTTAAAGTGACGCAGAAAGTAATAGAGAACGGGTGTGAACGTTGGCGTTTAGATGTGGTCATCGTCGTTGTTATAAGCGATCTCGATCGATATTCATTTTAACAATTGTATAGAATCTAAAATTAACCATCATATGGTGATGCACGTCTAAAACGAATTGCGGATAAACATTGTAAACGTTGGCTAGGTAGTGGTTCGTTCGTGAATATTGTCCATCGTATACTACTACTCATAAATGTGTATAAATTCATATGCGCAGCTGTGGGCTTCGGAGTGCTTTCCCCTCCCCCCCCCCCACACACACACACACACACACACAAAGTATATACTAGATAATATGCCATAAAAAAAATGGTTTCTTTAATGAGGCAAATTCAACAAGCTAAGAACGATTACCTATGGTGCAAGACTGTTTTTCAAATGTTGTAAACTTGTAAATGCTTATACTTGCTGCACCATTTAAGGAGTGTCCAGTGGTGATATCATATTCTTTTTTTCAAACTAGAAATTTTTTACCGTAAATTATTAGGTATTAACTTGATTTTGTAGTTAAAAAATATTTAAATAACTGAAAGTATGGACTTCACATAATCGAAGGAAAATATTGAAGAGTGTGCATGCTTGTTGATTCACACTGAATAAGTATTGAGGTAAATTTATATTTATTACAAGCCATTTGCAGTAGACCAACTTAGTAGAATGAGGTAGGACAAATATCCAAATATATTTATAATAAGAAAATATGTGGACTACTACCCTCAAACAATTTTATCCTAGTGGCACCTATATATACAGATTGATTCACAAAGCAGGCTCTTCCCAATTTTTTATTTATTAACACATTTATTCAATTTTAACTTTTGGAGTTTTAAATATGTATAGTTAAATACTGTATTTTATAACCCTTCAGATTTTTTTCAGTAGGTACCTGTGGTGATCCAAACTTTTGTTTTTAAAATTAGAATAATCGTTTTTACTTTAAATTATTTAGTGAATGATTTTTTAAAAACTTTGATTTTCCTAATTCAAAGTTCTAACGAGTAGATTATCAATTTTTAAAATGTTTACATTGAGCATAATAGTCTTTGAAAGTTGAAATGGTTTTACAAAAGTATAAAATATATGTAAAATTAGATCTGGTACAAGCAGAGTATAAACACTTGAATTATTTTTATAAATCATACATATTGATAGATTAATATAAACTATTAACATTTTCAAATTATTATATCCTCCATATCTACCAAACCCATGGGACATATTACCTTTAGTATACAAAGTTGAATAATTAAAAAATACTCTTCGAATTTAGGGTTTGATATAACATTGTTTTGAGAAAAATGAAGAATCACGCTGTATAATGAATATAATGGCTCATTAAGCGATTGTTAGAGCTGCTGCTTGGCACGTAATAACTGCAACTGATTCAGTTAATTGAGTGCCCTGTGTACCCATCTGTGTATTTTGTAGGTTAGCCGTTATGTGTGAGGCTATTGGTAAATAATAAGAAAAAAAAACATCAATGCTTCACATTCTTTGTGATTTTAATAACGACATAATTTTATCAAGGAAATGCAAATAGTTATTAAGCTAATTATTAAATTTAATATAAAATTATATAGTGAAAATTATTCAAAAGAAACTATATAATATTTCAATGAGTATTGTATGTTATATTATAAGTTAAGCCGCGAGTAGTAATAGTATAATATCAAAACGAACTTTGAGGTTTCTTATTGATTGACCGACGGTCACGAAAATATAACGGTAATAACTAATATCTATAATATTGTTCATCGATAATGAGGTTTATAAACTATATATAGTATTATTAATAAGACAATTTATTTATATATTATTCATATAACATTAATATAGAGATATTTCATGTTTTGATGGATTATAATATTAGTTAATGATAATAATAATAATCACGTCTTACACAATATAATTAAAAAGAAATATAAAATACCAGATGTAACGTTGAATCACACAAACCATACTTTAGAATATTATGGTTTCTCTCTGGGGGAGTAATACAATTTGTAAAATAAATACAAATTGCGGATATATAAAATATGTACAATGAGACTCAAACAAAAATTTTGATACAGGTATTTGTGTTTAATACCTATTATTTTGTTTCTTTTTATTATTTATCAATAAATAGAACTATTCGTTATGGTTATTACAAACAAAGTCAATTCTATCAGTTACCTATAAATAAAAAGTTTTATATTGAAACGAATCGATAGAAAAAATATGGTAAAATCAGCATAAGTTGCTAAACTATCGAATTCGTAAAGTGCAATTGTACGAAGCCCATGTACCTAGTTAGTAGTTTTTCACAGTCGACTTTCAAGAAATATCAACTACTATTATTGAAAGTTCTCAATAAATATTATAATTTTCTATATCGTTATAACTAGGTTCTAGATTTAAATTACTTACAGCCATGAAAAAATATGTCAAAAAATGCTTTAAAAATAAACAAAAATGCCTTCTTGACGCAATAATATCCTTAAAAAATTACCAAAATTTTTTTATTAGCACGCAACTACGCTGCTGATAGGTAAACTATGGTTCAATTGTTGACATTTGTATCTCTAAACTTACAATACAAAAACTCAATACCATGCACAATAAATATAAACAGTATGCTGGAAATAAATGCAATCATGATGTATATCTCCAGCAGTGACCAACTTGTTATTTGTTTGAGATCCATACGTGACATCCGATAATTTATTTCATATAATATGGAACGATTGACATTTTGTAATGATGAAAAATACCTAAGAAATTACTGAAGAAAATATTATTATAACCATATTTCTTGATCACATGGTATTTTGAAATTCCTAATATGTACTAAAAGCTCGTAAAACGTATAAATATATGTACTAGAAATCAAAAAAATTAACTTAAAATCTGAAATGAAAGTTTCAACTTTAAGTATTTGTCACGCATGAAACGATATTTATATAGGTACTTGGAATTTATTGTTCTAAAGCACCCAAAAAATAATGCACTCGGCATCGAAATGCAGGTCCTATAGTTATGACTAGAGTTAACTATCAAAGAATACTTGCATTTGTATTGAAAAGATTGTAAGGCCCTAGACGTTCAAAATATGTGTTTAAAATTTAGACTGGTTTATAAATAATATTATAGTCACGTGAAGTGTGCGATGCATTGCCCTTATTCAGCGGTGGGGTTTTTTGAAATTATTATCGTCCCGATTTTCAGACGGGCGTGCTCCCGGTCTGTACGTAGTTACCGTCGTACTTATCTCTTCGAGCATAATAATGCAAATAATACGCGTATGAAAGTATATAACAAGTACATTTTCTAGAATATACGTTACACGTGAAGTATAGTATATTATTATTATATCGATGAAACGGGACACCGATAGAAACACTCTTCGAAGTGTGTATAATAATACAATGTACACTGTAACTTATCGTATACTACGGACTTTATATAACCTCTCTCTCTCTCTCTCTCTCTCTATATATATATATATATCTATTTATGCGACAGCGATCTCTCAACGACCCAATTAAAAACATCAGATACCGCGGTGGCGGTGGAAAAACAAACCACCTCTCGATTATCGCGCGTGCTAAGGACGTGATTGGCGTGTCAGTGGTTATACACGTATGGCACGCGCGTGTGTGTATGTGTGCGTGTGTCGATAATCACGTTTACCACCGTCGAAATCAATCCCGAGTAAATTAACGAGGCAGGTATAATATATGGTGGTAGTTGTGGTGGTGTGTTGTCCACGCACGATCAACAAGTCTTTCGTCTGACCAAAAGAAAATATGTCTTTGTGATGGTTTTATTCAAACCTACTAATGACGTCATACACACATATATAGATATCAAATTGATAATTTAAAAGTTAGGTGTTAAAAATGTATAAATTGTTCAACTTTTATAGCGAAGGATTGAAAATTTAAAACAAGATTCAACGTAAGTAGTTAATTATATATATTAATTTCAAGTAGTTAATTCTTAATTCAAAATATCTAAAATATATATAATATTTTTCTCTAGAATAAGAAATAAAAAAGATACTAAAAAAAAATATTACATTTTTTTCCTAAAATACTGTTTTGTCATAAATTATGTAATAGAAATATTATCGTTTAAACTTTAGGTTTTGTGTCTTCTGTCCCGTCAGGTTTTTATTTTATTTTTTATTGTTTGTCAGAAAAACATTTGCGGTTTTTGAAATTCTATTTACCTATAAAATTTTTAGGCTAACAATCAGTGAATATATAAAGTATTTAAAATTATTATTCTGCACTGGAATACAATATAATAACAAAGACAATAGTACTGTCAGAAACGGATGGTCTCTAGACATCAAAGATTTCACCAATCTATGGTACCTACTATAATAGCCTGTATCCGGGTTCCAATCTATCGAATAGAAAGAAAGACGTACAACTGATGAAGACAGAATTGATAGCTCCACGAATTGATTTTCTACCTCACTATACACTTGTAATCAAATAATAAATGAATATGAAATAAACATATAAATTATTATATTATGTATGCCATAAAGTATTATAGTGTTAAAATGGTATAAATTAAATTATAAAAAAATAGTTTATAAAACTTATCCGGGATTCGACGATACACGAAGTGGCGGTTAAATTGTGTTGTGGGTTGAGTGCGATAGATTCCCTGCTACCTTTTTTCCAATATTTATAATAACTTGGATATCGACATAAAACGGTAACCCCCCCCCTCCCTCACCATGAAAACATCATTTGACCGCTACTAGATACACGTGACATACACACACGACAACGGACGACGCTGAACGATAGTGGTCAGAGAATGCAGTTTTCCCCGCCATTACTCCCTCTCCAGTTTTCACTCCTTTGACCACATGTCCATATCTTGAGTGTCTTTTTTCAGGTCAGATTTTCCTCTTTTTTCGGTATAATACTCAAGTATGTTCCAATATATTTCCCAATGAAAATACGATGTAAAGAATTTTAATATCATACATAGCTGATACAGTGGTTGGTGTGAGACTTTCCCACCCCTGCTAACCGATCTACCCCGTTAACATCACCTCTCCTCCCATTACCAACAATTCTTTGTCCGTCCACGCAGTCTATATACTGTACATACCATGTTCGTTTACCATCATCAATCATCTGTCGTGCTCCAATATTATATTTACCCAGTTTGCTATAGCGGTTAACAGGTTGCGAAAGACGATCACACGACGTGACGGTGGGAATGGCGAGAAGCGGAGACAGTGCAAACCAAAGATAAAACGTCGGAGGCGGCAGCAACGGAATCCCTTGACCGTTAATTGGGGTGAAAATAATACCAACCTTGGTCAATTACGATTGTTGACCACTAAAACATATACTTCCATCATAAATTTCTTAGGTACCTAGGTCGTAGGTTGTATACATAATAATATATTATTATATGTACAAGCGATACTTTCCACATCAAAAAATAAACGTGGCTGAAGTAGCCTAGCGTTTTATATTTTTTGATGAACTGTTATAGTTTTTTTTTTTATATATTATGTAATTTTTAATTATTTTTATATCCCTTAAAGATTTATATTAGTTGCGTTATTTTTTTTCAAATTATATACTAATATTTTTATAATAGCATACATTTCAATTATTTATACTTAAAACATTTACCTAAATACTTCCGAGTACAATAAACTTTAATCACTGATCTCGAATAGCTGATGTTCATAATAATTATTTTGAGTTTAGATGAGCTCGATCCCTATTGAGAGGATCGAATGTAATGAGACATGCACCGTGTAATTCTATGAAGTATCTTAAATTTTTGGAATGTAAAACTTACGAATCAATAATGACAGTTATCAGTGCTTTGTACGGGTATTGTATTAACGATCTATGCGTTTGTGCAATGTTCTTATTACCACTTTCACAGTTTCACACTGAAGCAGCAGGAGTACCTAATATTTTATCAGTATTCATTCTAGCTCATAGAGTCCAACTCGAACAATGTGTTCAATGCAAATACACTGTATGATTAAATAACAAAGTAAACTACAGGCAACGCCAATGCAGAGATTATTCACTGCTCATTAATTTAATTTGGATTCGATGCACTAGTGGTGCATTGGTAATACGTGACTAGTAGAAAATACCTAACATCCACCTACCGAAACGCGCCATTCATTAGTGTTATATTTTAATCTACGACTGCAGGTTTACAATTTACTATGATTGTATACTGCAGATTTCTATAGGTAACCTAGGTATACACAGACACGTTCTTACACGACCCGATGTATTGTCGTGCACTGTAAACACGTTTTTTTACGACATGGTAGACGGTAATGTAGGGTAATATTTGTTTTTCGTTCTTAAAATGTTATAGACTTCATCAATTTCTAAATCACAAAGAAAAACATTTTCGCCCAAAATATCGCTTATAACATCAGATCAGTTTAAATATTTTAGACAAATGAAACTATTAGCTGTGTGAATCGAAAAAGTACATATAATGTTTAGAATATAAGTGTTATATTATATAATATGTTATAAACAAGCGTTTAGAAAACGCAGTACTTACACATGAAAGACAGAACAAAAAAAACACTCATTGACAACCGATTTTATTAAGACCGGGAGCCCTTGGAAAGTGCTCGCGGTGCCCCTAGGTCACCATGGTGCACAATTTGGGAACCGCTGATCTATTGTATCGGGCATAATATATAAAACATTATGTGTATTGAAACTATTAGGTTAATATAACAATTATACACCTTATAGAATAATAATATTAGTATAATTTAACGCATAGTCAATAAGTACAATGTAACTAGGTTAAACTTAATACCGATATTATGATCGATAGTGCTTCGATAATAAAATTGATATATAAAGAATATGTGAAGATAGAAAGATGGTCATTGGTGCTGAGCGTATGACCCGATTACCATTGGGCGCCAGTGTTTAATAAAGTGCTTATAATATTATTTGTTCGTTTATTTGTATACATCAGAACTCAGAAGTGATCGGCATATACAAAAAAGTAGGGCTCTCATCCATGACCCCGAGAAGAGTCTCGTGATCTACAGACTGAGCTAGCCAGGCTGATATATACTGATTTGTACATACGTATACACTATACAGACACGTTTTTATACGACCCGATGTACTGACGTGAACAGTAAACACTAAACATACCTGTTATGGCAATTTAGGGTAACATTTGTTTTTCCTTCTTAAAATGTTATGGGATTTCGTTAGTTTTTAAACCACAGTAAAAAAGTTTTTGTCGAAAATATCACATATAATACTAGGTAGTTAGCCAAATAGCCACATAGTTTTATAAAATGGCGTGAAAAGGTTCACATGGTATAAACATCTCAAAATTGAAGAGGTGGTTGCAAAAATTATAAATTATTACTATACATCCTCAATCAAAATCATTTTTAAGGAGAAACTGTAAAAGCCATACGGGTGAGTATTGTTATCACGTCAAATAATAAAACAGAAATCTCCGTTTGTATAATATCACAGTATCTACGATATATTATCCATATATATTCTGATTTTTGCACAAATTGACTTATTTTTTTTCATGATGTTAATTCAAAAAGTAAATTTATAAAAATGATTATGTCTAATTATTATCACCAAGTCTTCAATCAATAATTTTGAAAATTTTAATGAATATATAAAAATAACGAGTAATCACTTATTAGTCATCAACACACAGAAAAAAATCATACATAATTGTAAAACCAATAGGTTAGACATTTCTCTTTTCAATCAGAATCAATAATGTTCTTATTAATAGAAAATATACTCATAAGGTCCAAAGCTCTTGAGATTCATAATTTAAATTCCAGCGCCGTTTTCTAAAATAGTTTACATTTTACGGCGACGAGATTCGTACTTATTTATAGCAACAGAACTATATAAAATCTGTAGGTGGTTTTTTATTAGAATGAATCTGATCGTTCGGATTTTGAATAAATACTATTCAAACAAAGTGGATAATAATAAATATAATAAAATTAATATACTTTTTATTATATTAATTAATTTATGTTTTGTCCATCAACACTATAGTTCTTGATTTTATTCAATATGTTCATTATTTATTAATTTTCGCATTTTGATTCTGATGTTTTTTAAAAAAAAAATATATTCTTAAAATATATTATTTTAACTATTGATTACACTACGCCTATCGATTACTAACCTAACCATAATATGGGTTAATTTTTTGGCTTGTAGTTTTTTAAGAATTCGAGTCTTTCTGTACATCATCTTATCTTTAGTACCCTTATGAGGGTTTTAGTTATTTCAGAGTTCAGTAATCAATGGATTTGAGATTTGAATGCTGTAAACTGGTCGAATAATTAAAACATTCATAAAGTGCTGAGGACTTTGCTGACTACCTTCGTTTTTATACATGCCAGTATGCAGTGAATGACTTAAATGGAGCTTTTATTAATTTGCATAAAGTTATTAATTGTATTTTGTTGGTACCACAATCCCGAATAGACAAAATTAATAGGGTCTTATAAATTATCAATTTAGCATTAAAGTGGACTGCTTATCTAACAATGAAGAGTAACGACTCCTGTCCGAGGTTAAAAGTGAGCCGTTTACTCTTTAAAACAGTCGGATGGGGTCTGACGTTTGATGGTTTGAAAACAAAAATATGTCACTGCAGCCTACTCAAATATACGACAAGT
Source organism: Nasonovia ribisnigri (assembly GCA_027563435.1). Lineage (NCBI taxonomy): Eukaryota > Metazoa > Arthropoda > Insecta > Hemiptera > Aphididae > Nasonovia > Nasonovia ribisnigri. The sequence goes on from JANEHU010000115.1 coordinate 81,349, forward strand.
TATATTATTGTACTAGACATTTTAGTATATATTATTTAAATCGTATTTAAAATTTTAAATTCAAGTAAAAATATTTTAATTTTTAGATTTAATAGCGATGAATTTATATACATATTTTCGATTAAACATAATTATTTTCTTTTTTATTAACAAAAAATAAATATTTGAATATACAAATATACAAATTTATGGTTCAAATCTGATAGTTTATCGTGGTTTTAAGATATTATTACAATTCAACATTTCAGTAATACAATCAAGTCAATTTAATAAATAATGGTTTGTGGAGTTCCAACCCAGGTGTTTTATTTTTTATAGGTCATTACCCGAGCTCGGGAGTTTTATGAAATGTTCATCTTTATATAATATTATGCTCTCAATTTATAGCGGACCAAGCTAGCAATCCATCATTTACAACGACGAGTTTCAAAAATCGAAAGTTCAAAATGCGTATTTTGTTATATTTTAGAAAAAAATTAGGTTCACATGCAAAAAGTGGGTGTTTTTATACATACCTATTTAATGTTTCCTATGAAAGTTGCTGTTAATATTTTATGACTTACGCGTAATAATAACAATAATAATAACTTATTACACGTAATATAATGGGATATTTTTTGTTTTTATTACTATTACTTTATTTTATTTTACCGTCGTTTATCATATAATATAATATTATTATTATTGTATATTAATTTATTATAGCAATATTTTCAGATATTGGACAAAAAAAAAACCTTCTGCAGAGAGTAATCGATTGTTATTCGTTGAATAAATACAAACATTGCGAGAACTCGTATTGGTTTGTTTATGACATTTATATATACCAAAGAATTTTTAAATAAATCCGTCACAGATACTTCTATGCCAAACTAAATCAACGGCGGGTAAATAAGAGAACATAATAAAACTCTAAATGACGAAGTAGTGTAGTCGTAAGAAAATAAAGTTGTAAATAAACAGTATATGGACCTCGCGTAGCTTGTATGTACATTAAAGACAGCAACAACTGTACACACTATAATGATTACAACATAATATATATAAGAACTGTTACGAGACTATAAATTGATCGTTTTATGAAGATATAATAATAATAATAATATTTATATACGCTGGTGATCAAATACAAGCAATTCACTTGATAAAAAAAAAATCATGTGAACAAAAAATATGTTTTACATGATTTAATAATAAATATTTATAATAATATTTATTTTTACCAACAATTTTATTAAATGATAACCAAACCACACATAAAAGAGGAGTAGATGGCTTTAAGTTTTTTTTTTTTATACATAACTCGAAGTCAATTTCACAAAATCATATGCTCACTTTGAGCGTCTATATTTGTCTAACGGGTGTGAAATTGAGAGCAAACGTTTGACAGCAAACCGCAGTAAACACTGTGGTTTGATTGTACAAGTCTTTTTCATTTGAGGAGTTCACTGAAAAGAACACGACTATTAACTAAGGAAATTCAGTTTATATTTTTATGGAACATTAAGCAAGGTTCTTCATTTAAAATGTATTTTTTAAATCGTTTATAATCCTACACAGAAGTAGAACGCGTAACTTTACTGTTATAAATAAAATATATAAATTGTGTGCCTATGCTTAATATACTTTATGTTTTACAATTACGACTGATAATGTGTCATATTATAATCACCATAATAATTGTATTCATAACACAGCTGTACTGTGTATATTTTCGAAACCAATTATTTTAGTTCAAGATTAAAATATGTATACAAATATAATTAAAATCACAATTACGATGTGATCATATTTTAAAACTTTGAATAATATTTATATTGTAGATTGTACCTATAGAATAAGATATTATGTAAATATGAAGCCTTATGGCTAACGTTATTCTGTAAAGAACATATTATTATCATTATGCTTTGTATACTTCATAATATGTTTAAAAACAACGTTATTATAATAATTAATTATAATTCAGACATAATTATTTTACATAATATAGATTTACTAGGTGTAATATTATTTCTTGATAAAAAATTATTCCAAGTCAATATATTTACTTTTATAGTTACAGTAAACCAATATAAATTAGTATTATGAATTTATGACTATGATTGCATTTGTGTAATTTGTATTAATCGATAACGGAGCTTGTTGTGTTCGATTATTGAAAAACTGGATTTATTCAATAAATACATTTTATAATTTAGCAGGTAGGTAATAGGTATGCATATTTAATGAGCCTCGGGAGTTAAGTGATCTATTATATTATAAATGATAATAAAATACGCAGGTATTTATTAATTAGTAACTATTTTAGTATTACGGTTGTTAAAGAACTATAATATTATTCATATATATATATATGATTTACTTAAAAAAAGAAGTTAAAATATGGTGTTAAACAATGTTTTATTAGTATCGAACTTACAAATATTACATATCAGAAACATTTATAAATTATTTATAAATAATTACAAGTACCTACATAATTAATACATTGATTTATATTTATATGACGATAATGAGTAATGCCCATTCGTGCACTTATAGCTTACACTATATTATTTAAATTTTATAAGACCTTACTACACGAGAGTTTTTTTACTTATATACATTATCTTATATACACACATAAGATAATTTTTATCGTGAATGATGATGAAAGAAAATAATTTTTCCTCAGAAATCGTACAATAATACAATGTTCATAATTTGTGGTATTTTAAATAAAATATAATTTATGATATAATGAAATTCCAATTTACGACGAATATTATTGTATTTACTTTTTGAAAACGCCATTATAGAAAATAGATGAACAATGCAGGACGCTATGAAATAATATACAAGTGAGTGCAATTTTATTTAGATGAAATGGATAAAAATGTGTCATATCATAGTATCTATCGCGATTAAAAAGCAGTGCACTGCAGATTTATAGAAAGTTCATGCATTAAATAGTTTGAGTATAATATTATTTAAGTACATAATAATAAATAATATTTTCAGAAAACTGTAGTGTTATTTATTTATTTTATTAACACATTGATAAATACGACATTGCTAAACATTAGAAAGTCTTAGAAATATAGTAGGTATACAAACTTGCAACTTGTTATAAAATAAAATCAGAGAAAATATTTGAAAGCGTTGTCAACAATGATAATAATATTGTGTTATAACTAGATAATGTTATGTACATCTTCGTTTGATAGTATTTATATGGATATTTCTGACTGAAAATCTGAGTGATAGGAATTCATAAGAATTTTGATAACTATATACCGTTACATAGTATCTATCGAAATCAAAAATCAGTGCACTGTAGTTTAAATAAAAAGTTTATAGATAAAATAGTTTGAGTAAAATATCATTTAAGTACATAAAAACAAAATTAAATAATGTTTTCAGGAAATTAGATCGTTATTTTATTTTATTTTATTTTTATCGCATTGATAAATACGACATCACTTAACATTAGAAAGTCTTAAAAATATTATAGTACCTACCTATAAAAACTAACAAATTCAATAAAATAAAATTCGAGAAAAGATTCAAAAATGTTGTCTACAATAATAATAATATGTACATCTTAGTTCAATGGTATTTATAGATATTTTTGACTGAAATTCTGAGTGATTTAATGATAAGCTACTAAATTATCAATTGCAATACATTAAAAAGAATTTTTTTGTTAAGTTATAAGTTTTAAAATTATGTATAATAGTATGTATAAAAATTAAATGACACTTTATATTATAATGAATAAAAAACTTTGTTTTCATATCTGCAATATCATGGACAAAATCATTTTTTCTCAACAATAAATCATTGATTTGATCTTTTTTTTTATAGTAAATTTAATTTCAGAATATGTGTCAATCAACGGATTATTTTCAAAAACTAAAAGTTTACGGTTTTTTAGATTTTGGATTTTTTTTAAAGTAAAATAATTATTGTTACAATTTAAAACAATGTTACTAGCAATAATAATACTTTGACAGTTTGTAACAATCAAAATTTTACACAACTATCTCTGATAGTCAGACATCAAGATCGTAAAATAATGTACAATATTAAATTAGCATTTATTTTACAGTGTATATATGGTATTTTATTTTGATAGAAAATAAATTGTACAGTAAATATGATTTATACAATATCACGGTTGTCAAGATTTATACTTTTGTGAAAGAATGTCGTTTTTATGAAAAACCCGCAGGGGTTGGTTTTCTAAGCGCATATTAAAGGACATTTCTTATCGTGGATACAGCTATAGGGTTTCCTTTTCGTAATCCCGTGTATAGTCAGCATTTTTACTAATTTATGGATAGAAAACGTCTCTAACAGACCGTGTAGTTAGTGCACTATCGTATGTTCATGACAAAAGTCATTACGATTTTTCAGCTGTTTAAGAACCGAGTGTGTTTTTTGTAAATCATAAACACATAGAGATAGCGTAATAATTTTTTAATTTTTCAGCAAGAGGAGTTTGATTTATTTTTTTATTTTTATATAATTATTTCTGCGATGTTATATTCTTTTTGGTCAGAATGAATCTACAATAATAATAATCAATTCATTTTACCGTAGATAAGTAGTAGATTTTGTAGTGTCACCATATACCAAAGATACAAAAATTCAAGCACCATGAATGAAATATTACAATATTAATGTTGTGGAAACGAAGTACACTGTTATTGTTATCATACTATTAATAACGGGGTGTAAATGCTGGGTAATCAAAAGGAATTACGTACTACACAAATTGATAAAATTTTTATAAAATACTCTACGAATGTAATAAACATTTTGAATTGATTTTAAATTAAAAAATGTTAAACAAATTAATTCCATATTTCGAAGAGCAATATTAATTTGACTCTATGAAGGATATATTTAAAACATTTATAGCTACTAGCTAGGGAGGCATAAAATATTTAATTAAATATAAATAGGTAGGTACTGTTATTTAAACAAATTAAATATATTTATATTTTAATATCCATCAAAGTTGTACGTATCAAACAATATTTGTGTATCATAATGCATATCACATAGCTTTAGGCAATAATATTATTTCCTCGTGTTATCATACGAATAAAGTTTTAAGGTTTGTTTTAAATATTTTTATAAATGTTAAATTATTTCGTTATTATCAAATAATTGTAATATTAAGTCTATACCTATTGTATATTTTGTAACTTTAAAGATAATTTATAATGAATAACGAAAATATGAAATTTATCATGGTTTTATTAGAGTTTGAAGAATTTAGAATTTTGTATGAGCTGCTGAACAAAGTGTTTAATTATTCAAGTTTACCCTTAAATAAAATAGTATTGTTGAACCATGTAGTTTTAAATTGTACACCATTAGTATTTAGTATCATTGAATACTCTCAGTTTGAGTGTTTATTAAACTTGTTTTGTACCTACACAATAGAAATTAATAATTTGAAACTATAATTATCTCAAACAAAAACGGCTTTATCTACGTTAAGAATATCATTAAACAAAATATTCACGGACAGCCAAAATTGTCTGTACCAGAAAAGTGATATTTTATGTCCTTAATAATATTATAATGATATTCAATCGTCCAATTATTATACAATATAATATTATAGTCGTTTTATGTTTTTCAATACCTAATTTTCGTCGACCTTCCATCAATCCATGACAGTAGATTATTTCGTAGTAGATAACTTTATGACCGTATATCATTTACGTACATAGTAGCACCAGCAGCCTATATAAGAGGGATATTTTAAGTGAAGCACATCGTGTGCACACAAGTAAGTTAAAAATGTATAATATATATAAATATTTGTACACTTTAATATATATAATATATGTGCATCGTGTGTGTGAGTGTAATATTTACAACATATAGATAATAGTATATAGCGTTGCAATGAGAGAGCAGAGGATTGTATTAAAAGGTGCCAGTGGCGACAAGTGTGGGTTTGACCGACGTGAAGAGGGTAACGAGTAAAATCGATGGTCCAGCGGTGGCGGTGGTGGTTGAGCACACCCTCTCGTGCCGTGGATCTCAGCATACCACCCCGTTCGACGCTGCATCCGAACGAGCGAAAGAGAGATGGATAGAGAGGAATAGAGAGAGAGAGAGAGAGAGAGAGAGAGAGTGAGTGAGAGTGTCGGCGAACTGGGACGGGAAGGCAGCGAGAAAAGACAGAGAGATGATGTGGTGCGAGAGGGAGGTAAAGGATGCGTCGCGGAGGGGATGAAAAACGGCGGGTGGATTATACAGAGCAGGGATGACGGCGGCGGCGAGTGGGGGAGGGTTAGCGACGGGTGGCATCGCGAGACCGCTCTAACAGCCCGCTGCGTTGCCATGGTTACCGGGCGCGCAGATCAATGGTAGGTGGAAAATTTTCGAAAACCCGACTCGTGTGCGCGCCCGTAGTACTATCGGCAGGACGATCCGGTGGCGGTGACGGCGGTGGTACACCGCGGGTAGTACGCTATAATATATATCACACACACACACACACACACACACACACACACACACACACACACATACTCATGCACGCAAAAGCGAGGAGTACACCACGTTCGAGGTGAAACGTAAACCGGAATTCTTAGAATATGTACGTTGGAAATTTCGCGTCCAAATCTATGCAATATAGCTAACGTACGGTGATATCAATTATTATCGAGTTTGTTATGTGCCTATATTTTTTAGATAACTACCCCTATAGATACCCCCATTAGAGATCCCGAGCGGAGCGATGAATGTATTGATTTTACGATGATATTGTGTGTTTTTCTATTTATTTATTGTTTTGCTTCCGAAGACGATTTTTCTTGTGGAAAAAAATTATCGAATCATCATCAACTTCGACTGTGGTTTCTGCGTGCTAGCGATTTGGATTTAGTTACTACCTACTTTTAGTAGGTCAATATCGACAATTCTCAGGGTAGGTACGTCTTTTTTAAATAATCGGGAAAAACCAAAACGATTTTTTGTCAACCTAGACTTGGCTACCAAAAAGTTAGACCACCGTCGGTCCAGAATCGTTTTTTCATCGAATACAATGAATCAAAATTCAACACATACATTATACACATTGCCTACACAATGACAAGGTACACTCAATTTCTATAACAGTTACATTTTTTTTCCGTAAAAAAAAACCACAATACGAGTAGCTTATAATGATATAATTATTAATTATTTTAAAAATTATTCCACTTGTACTTAATAACTTGTCTACAGAAAATTATTGATAGTCATTGAATAAGACTGAAAACTGAAAAGTTTAATTTTTTTCATATGTAATTTTTAAATTAAGTTTAAAAAAAATAGCGACAATCAAAATAATAAACATAAGAATAAGCAGCGATTCAAAAATAATTTTCACAAATTTAAACAATTAACATAAAGTATTAAATACATATTATATTAAAATAGTATTCAATAGAATTTCAATTTTGACAGATTTTTCTGTTGACTGTAGAGTGCAGTCCGCTACTCACTGCGTCGAAATGTAGAAAGTCACTGTAATCGTCTGCGCAGGACAATTAAACTCTTGTTTTCCCATAACTTTTTGTTGCTTGTTAATATTAACTTTTTAGGTTAAAATATACATTTAAAATGGCGATAATGTAAGATTTACTATAACTTGTAGTCAAATATCAATCTACAACTTTATTTATACACAAATAAAAATATTATTGAATACACAAGCACTCTTAAGTAATAACTTGTAATACGGGACTGAACGAACAAACCACCTTACACGGACTTACCTTTTAGTGAATTCAAAAAAACTATTAAGGGTAATAATACTATCTCAATAATTATATTGATTTTTTTTCCTATAGTGTTTCGACAAAAATGTTGTGCGCAAAATAACTTAACGTTGGGAAAATGTAATTTGTAGTTGCGCAAAAACACGAACAATTGTTGACAATAAATTATCGTTTGGTAGGTACGTCATTATATAGGAATTATCATAATAATATTTTCTTTGATCGTTCTTGTTTGACCGTACGGTCATATCACATTTGAATGGATTGCAATAATATTCGAACGTAATTTTTCGTCGGCGGTAGATCTGGCGCGCTGGCCGGTCGTGAAATGTCGTGAATAAACAGGTCGGTCTCCCGAAGAACTAGGTCAACTTTGCTTGCACATAATACGAATACTTTCTGCGGTTTGGTTAAATTAGGTATACATCCTCAACCCTCCCCCCCGCACCGTAGGCACTATTATATAATACTCGTCGTGCCTGTGCTCTCTAATACGCCATCCACTGGTATAATAATGGTCTTGACAAATAATTAATCCCGTCCCCGGGGTGAGCAAATCCCATCCGCGGCCATTGTACTACACTCTGTACCGTTGCCGCGACTACTATTACGATTGCTAATATCACAAGATATATATAAACACATATTATAATAATATATTCGTCCACCACCGCGCCGCCACTATTATCATTATTATAATTTTATGTGGTGGCGGTAGTCGCAGTGAGCGGGGTTTTCGACTCTTCGTCTATTCACATCAAATCAGTTATCGAAATTTTTATTATAATAACTCTATATTATCATAGAGGTTGACGTGATCGTTGCGACGATTTTTCTACGTCAAATAATAATAATATACGAACGTGGAGCTATAATAGACGTCTCACCAGGGGCTGATCCAGAAATTATTCAAAGGTCGGGTGGGGGGCTAATTTAAATCTATTCAATAATACCAATACTGTATTATTCGGCCTTTCACTATACTTACTATTAACACTAATAAGGTAATACTTTTTCTGATTATCGTTTTCAATCAATTCTTACTGCTATTACTGACGTCTGACATTAATACATAATAGGCGTATCATAGGTAGGTAGGTACTTATAGTACAAATTTCACATTTTTTAAGAGAACTGTTAGAAGACAGATTTGTACAAATTATGACACCACATTTCAAAAAAACTGTAAAAATGTCTATGGCAAAAATACAAAATGTATACAGTTATGTATGTTACACTATGTTTTCTACACTATGCAAGATTATGACTGTGGGATTAAAATACTTGAGAAAAAAGTTAATCAGTTAGTGTCAGACAGTCGAACAAAACTCTCAAGTCGACTCAAGTCGAATGGACTTGGCACTCAATTTTATCGAAGATAATGCAGATGATGACATTGAAACTTTTACTTCTTTCTTTGTATTTTAGAGAAGAAAGTGATTATATGAAAATTAAAGGAACAGAGAAGGATGTTTCAATAAATTAATTCAAAAACAGTAAATTGATAATGAATTTCAAGCTTGTTTTAGAGTGTCCTTCGAGTTATTCAATAATATACTAAATTATATATAAGAAGGTATTAGAAGGCCACCAATAGTAATCGTGTACAAAAACCAATAACTCCAGAAGAAAAACTCTGGTCCCTTTGAGGTAAATTAAAATTAGTTTGTATAATATATCGTGTTCACTATTCAGTTATTTTGTAGTTTTGAAATATTTATTAAGAATAATGTAAATACACCAATCTAACTTTATAAAATAATACTTTACTTTTTGAATTTAAAATAATGATAAATGGTTAAAAAGTAAAATTGTAATGAGTTTAAGTTGTAAATAATGAAGAACATGAAAAAATAACAATACTCAAATATAGTCATATTACATCACCTAGGTAGGTAATTCAAATATTGAAAAAAATTACTTTGATTTGGTTCATCAACTGGTATTCTCGTATACGAGTATACGACAGTAATGATTCTTCAGTTGTGACTGTTATAATATTTTGTGTAGATGAACTTGTTGATGCTGTTTCTTGGTCCATTGTTCTCGGTGATGTATTTGACTTTAACTATAATGAGTGCAATTCTATTTCAGATATAATATTACAAACCTGAATTCTCGTCTCTAGACATGATCGTTAAAGTCATACACTTAAAAAAAATTGTACTGGATGGTTTATTTGAGCTTTATTTCTTTAATCATTTGTAAGAGTTCATCTCGAACTTGTTTTATTTATTGTAACAATCTTTTCTTTTTGTCTCCTTTTTTTTAGTTTTTCATTGAAATTTTTAAATTTTCGTTTGGGAGAAAATTTGAGGTATTATTTAAATTATTCTCATATTCGTTTGTTTCGTTCATTATTGAAGTTCCCATCGTTTATCATCAATATAAATTCCAGACTTCTAGTTTTCGGTTTGGCAAGCACTGTCACTTACTGTTATTCCTGAACAATCCAAGCTTGTATTTTCAATATTGTTTTCGTTAATTTTACTTGATTTTGTCTTAAATTTTTACATTATATTTTAATAAATAAATTGTAATATTCTAAAATATAATAGCTAATATTTAGGATATAAAATATTATATAAATATGAATACATTTATAACTACAAAATAATTTGCAAATATCGTGATTTTAATGATTTTCGTCAAATTCCAAGTTTAAACGTTTGTAAAAAATATTGAGACCTTTTTTTTAATATCTTTTAAATGGTATGTGAACAACTAATGAGGAACATTGCATTACATTTTCAAAGCTTTTAAAAAAAGTGAATAATTTTTATCGATATTTATATTTTTTTATCTAAACGAATACAAAAAAAAATTAAACCACTTCGCTCTAATCTAAAATGTAGATTGTAGGTATTATTTAAAAATAAATAAAAATAAAATACAATAAAATACAAATTTCATATAGTTTTAATATTGTATATTCTACAAAATACACTGTATTATTTACCTTCTCTCTTTTTCTCGTGCGTTTAAAAAGGTTAATGCTTCATCATTATATTTTGATTTATTTTTTGCATAAAACATGGTAATTTCCGAACTGCTGTGGTGCGATAAATGGAAAACATATTGTTTGGCCCGCTGACTCGGAAGCCCCTCTGACTCAATGTACTTTAATTGCAAATCTTTTTTTTTTCCATTGTATTTAGGGCAAATTATAAGTTTTTATTCGTGAAAATAGTGTCCTACGGCAACACTGGTATTTCCCCTTTAATCAAATTTGGGAAAATTCCTTTCAACTGTGGAATTTCTATTTCCAGAGCCTAAGTGTGTACCATTTACAGATATAGTTTTGCCTCATGTTTTGGTAGGAGACAAAGCCTTTGAATTAACAAATACTATGATGAGACCATATCCTCGAAAGCAATCAAGGCAGATGTCACAAAATTTTTAACTATAGACCAAGTTTGAGCTCGAATAACTACTGAAAATACTTTTGGAATGCTGTGGTTCAGAGTATATTTCACTTTAATCAATATTCTACCAGAAACAATTAACGATTTGGCGATGGCGTTTTCTATTTTCATAACTTATTACGAGAAGAACGTACAAATTATTAGACTGAAAAAGATGGAAGAATGGAACTTCGGACAAACATAATGCCTTTTAATACCATATTAGGCTATTTTTATACACGAGTCATTCAACAATTATTTTAGTAGTAAAACTGTTAGTTGGCAAGAAAAACAAGTAGGTAACTAGGACAAACTAAGAATATTTCACATGACATTTATAAAAATGTTTATAATTTAAAAAAAATACCTAATAATAAACTTAAATATTCATTATTCTATTTTTTTCTAACTACTAATTGTTTTGTTTTTTAAACCACTTATTCCAACCCTAAATTAAATTTCTTTCCAAACATTTTTTTATGTTATTGTCTTTATAGTTCTTGTCAGTTCATTTGTAAAAAACAAGCTGATCAAGAATAAGTACTATTCATTGTTGATAATTTTCTGGAAGGAATAATTTTGATTCAATAATGAAAAAAAAACTAAATATATATTAAATAAATTATTTTAAGTATAGGTATTAATTAATGACAAATAATATTAATACATGTATATTTATGTAGATAATGAATGAAATAATAATTTACTAGAATTAATTTTTTATAAAACATAATATACGTTAATGAGCATGTTTTATAAATTTAAATAAATATATCCAAGTTAAATTAATTTTTTTTAAGAATCAAATATTATAAAAATAAATTAGAATCATGTAAAAATTAGACTTATTCAACAGCATAACTACTGAATAAAATGTAAATAATTATAGATATTTACCTATAATATTATAAAAGATTAAGCAAATAATTATTATCATAACTATTTAAATATTATAGAGACTTACACAGATAATCGAATATCAGAATATTGGTTGGACTAGAGATGACGTAAACCCTAACCTTACCACTTCGTTGGACTTAACAATGTCTTGTGTTCACATATTTAATTTTATTTTGTGATTGTATATTTTGTTTTGTGTTCACTAGTTAATTAATTATTTAAAACATAGAGTCGTTTATTTTTTAAATGTTTTGAAATAATATAAACACACCATAACATATTTTACTATAAATAATTATACTTATGTGTAGTTCAAATCGGAATAAAATGTATTATTAGACTTGTTTTTATGAGTTCAATAATACCACTTTTTTTTTTTTAGTAGAACAAAATCCGCGGTGACTGGGGCTATTGGACTAACACTATTGTACATTATTTTATATTAGAAAACATTATTATACATTAACCAAATAGTTAGTATGTTTGATATAATTGGATTTTGCTGATTAATTTTGAGTTGTATAGGCATTTCAAGGTAAAGTTGACATTGCACGGAACGGGATTGAGTGATTCAGAAAAACTCATCTGGAAGGGCTCGATTATCTTCTTTCCTTTTCATAGCTCCGGTATTCTGTGAGAATGTGTTTGACGGTTAGGGGGTTGCCGTAGCTGGTGAAAACTGGAGGTTTTTTTCTCTACATGAGGTGTTGGTGAGTGATGTTGGTATGTCTTATCCTGAGGAAGGTGATGGAAGAATTCACCTTATTTTTTGTTTATTATGAGGACTTCTATCAACCGTTATAAGATTATTAAGAAATGCAAAAATATAGTCCAATATTCTATTTTTAATATTGGAAATAAGGTGAATGTCACGAGGAACATATTTTGGTACCTAGTCAAATCAGTATTTCTTTCCTCATTATATAATATTTTATGAACTATACTTTTAATCCCACATCAATACCCTTCTCATCTACTTATCATTTATACAAGAACCTATACACGTTTATTTGAAACAGGTGTACCGTGGTCACCCCCTAACCTAGTCAGCGACTTGCCTCACCTTATCGGAATATTCGTTTTCCATCTTTACAATTTTTCTTTGCTTAAAATAATACGTCTATACAAGTAATAATTGTGTAACTCTTTGATGTTTGACAATATTATTATTATTATTATTATTATTGTAATACGCTCAACTCCTCTGCGTACAGTCATATACCCGATTACCCAGCTTGCCTAGGATCTTTCACTGCGTTTCGCTAGCATCATCAACGTTTTTACAAGCATTATTTTCGCAATCGTTGTTATCGCGGTCATATATCTATTTAATTAATTATTATTTTTTTTTACCCACACACCATATTATACGTACGTCATTATACTACGACGAGAAAAAACACAAACTCAACACGAGCCGCGTTACATATGCAATATGCATATTACATATTATTGTACGTACCATGTATTATATTAGATTTATACACACACACACACATACATACACACACACACATTTGGCATGCGAGCAGTACAGCAGCTGTTACACTTGCGCGCGCGGTACGAGGAGCGAGAGTGCGAGACGACTGTGCGAAATATTTAGCAGACACTCGAACGCATTACTTATGTATTCAAGTGCAACGATGTTCATGTAAGATTCTATTGGAGTGTACAACGGGTGGTGGGGGAGGGGGTGATTGGGTTGGAAGGGATGGGGGGGGGCGATATGGGAAAACTGAATTGTATTTACATAATATTATACGAGTATGTTATTCTTGCGAACGCGATTTCACTGTTCTACAACAGTCGCCGCCGCCACCACCACCACCACCACCACCAGCGTGTTTACGGATCCTAACTGAGCTGGGGAACTAGTGCCCGATGCCCGAATCTAGTTGGATTCCGTAGGGTGCGTATTTACCAAACTGATTTAAGGCGCAAACTATCAAGTATTCGTGTGGCGAGCATATTTTATGTACCTAATATTAATTATAATTATATACCTAGGTATACCTAATAGGTAGGTATGTGATTTTTTTAATTAATAAAGTATACAATTGTTGTCATTACGTATTTTATATTTATATTTCTATATTGAATTAATGCAGGTACATGAAATATGCTGGCTACACGGATATTTAATAGTGTGCCCTAAATCAGTTGAGAAACGTAGTGAAGACGCGCAATTATAAGGAGTCTAACCGGAATTGGGCCCTAGTGCCACAGTTCAGTTAGGGTTCGTAAATAAGCCCACCGCCACCAATGTCGTACGGCGTAATGAACACGGAGTAATAGTCATAATAATATAATTCTCTACATTATTATAATATTATAATACACCGATAAGCCACTGCACGGTACTATACGGTGTGTGTGTGTGTGTGTGTGTGTGTGCTTAGTAGATGAGATGTAAAAATGTAATAATATGGAATTTGATTGAGATTATATTAATAAAATAATCACGCGCTAGGTACTTAGTACTTACATATAATAATACATTTCCGTGTACCTATACCGTGGCAGAGATTATATTTATGTAACACGATATTTTATATTTTACGATATTATTATATCATGTGCGAAAATAAAAAATAGGTTTAATGTAGAATATATGAAAACTATACACAATAGGTAGGTAATAAATATATTACCTATGTATAATATCTGAAAATACTAGTATTGATTTTTTTCCGTACCATGGCAGTTTAATGTTTTAGATCAAATTAGATTTTTAATATAATATTATAGTCCTAAAAAATGGACAAGAAAATGTATGCGAAACGCATAGGCGAGCACTCGTTTTGACAAAATTCGATCTAGATCAGCTCAGAATCGTTTGCGAATGCAATTAACATTTAAAGGTTATCATATCATTGTATTGATTAACAAGCATAATATACAATAAATAACAGTAATAATAATGATAATGCACTTGCTTGATACATCAAGGTGAGCAAAGGGAAATTTATTTACTTGAAACCTGCATGTTCCCTATATAATGGTATATTATTCTGTTTGTGCTCGTTATTAGGCAAGTAGAAACAAAATAATATATTATCAATTATTGCATGCCAAACATTTATACGTAAAAGACGCCTTGAGACAAACGTCGATGCACACGTCGATTGTGTTTTAATGTATATTTTTATTCATAGTATGATACGTTATAATGATCATTTCAATAACCAATATACTCGTGTTAACAGTACCTACACAATGGTGCGTTGCATAAGTTTGAGTTTTGAAGGAAAACCATCGCAAGTATTTTTATTCATTTTATCCCGAATGTAATTTGTCTTCAAAGTTGACTATCCTTAACTCGGGAACTTGATAATTCGAAATTCTTGACATTTCAAAGGAAGAAGGAAAAATTCTCCTTCAAACTGTCAAAATTCTTACAGATTTGTTGACCAGAGTTCAAGACACTAATTTAAAAAAAAAGTTTCAATCCCTTTGACCTTTGAGTGCTTACAATCTGCTATATATTTATTTGAGTTCATAAAATATGGTATAACCCAACATACATAATTTCACTTATAACTTACATCATTAAAAATAATACAATATTGTCTCATAAGTGCATAAATATTGTTATATAAATTTAGATGTTCTATATGGTGGCTAAAATAGTTTAATTCCTCATGACTTTTCATTAAAATGCAGAATAATATATTACTAATTTTTTTAAATGAGTAAATCACATCGATTTAAAAATAATTAATGATTTTACTTATGAAAATATAATTTTAAAACGAGATTTATATTATATTTTTTATGGCACCTTTTTCTTCCAACTACTTAGCCTCATAAAATATAAACAATAAGAATATTGAAAACATTACTTTAAAATTTTTTTTCTCAATTAGTAATAATTTAATATTTTTTTCTACTTTATAATTTACGTATCTTCCTTATCACCTTATTCTCTTATTCAAACTATTGTTGTTGTGTCTACTCTATTGTCATAAATTGGTTGGTTCATTATATTTTTATTTTATTTTATGCCTTGGTATGTTTTATTATAGAAAATAAAATTAATATAAAAATAATAACTGAATACTTAATAATTTTATTTGTGAGATTATAAAATATGGTCTACAATTATATTTATAGGTTATGTGATGTGCATACATTTATGCATGGAAATAATTTTAAGAAGCAATTTAAGAGTTGGTTTTCATTGAACGGACATAATTATAATATATTTAAAAAAAATAAAAATTCCGTTTTTATTGTTCCTAGACTTATGTAAAAATGCCTACATAGTTGTACACAGTGCAATTAGTAGAACGGATAAACAATAATTATGAAAATATAGGTGAGGAGGTGCTAGTGAATTTCAATAGTTAACAAATACATTTTGTTAAGATTAACACTATTTGTTATAAAACCAAGTGAGTCATAATATCAGTTTTAAACACATATTATTGTAAAATACTATTTGTATCATCTGATTTCGCCCTGGAAAAATGAACACGCCTAAAATTAGGTATATCGGTGTATCTCGATAATAGATAAAGTTTTTAAAACAATATATTTTAACTATTCGTTATAGTTATGTAAAAGTTAAAACTAATTTTTTTCGATTACGCAATTTATAATTCAGCTAGTCATGGTATAAAAATAAAGTGATTGTAGTTTTCTATACAACTCTCATGTATACAATAGTAAAACTATTCATGAAACAAAATTTATACTAATTTGAAGAATTTAATTTCAGCCAGTTTGTATTAACGACAGAGTGTATAAATGATTATATAATCTGTGCATGTACGATGTTTATTTCTCGCAAACAACAGACATTAAAGGTATATTTCAAACATAAAAACGGATTACAGTTCAGTTACTGAAATGGTGAATAAAATAGTGGAACAATTTCTTAAAAACAGGATATGCATTTTCATCAGTAAAAATGGAATTGGAAAGAATAGAACTCCCTGATGAGTATTAGGAACAACTTTGTGAAAAAAAAAAATCGTTAAATTATTTAAATGACACACTAAAAAAACATAATTTTTAAGTACAATGATAGATTCACAATTTTAAACAGTAAAATCCATTCAGGGGACATAACTAGTTTTTATTTTTTATTTATCTTTTGTATTTTCCAACTATTAGGCAAAAAAACGTTCTAAATTACAGTTATGTATTTTAAATGTCAAGATATAATAACTTTTGGTTAAAATTTCGATAAAAAAAGTTATGTTTATAATTAAAAATATATTATTTTGGTGCTTTCGCGTGGCAAAAATTATTTAATTTTAATTATTCAATCATTTTTATTTAATACATTTAGTTAATATTTCTCGTTAGGTTTTAGTAAATATATACCTAATATATATTATTGTCACACAGTTAAAATATTAGTTGCCTCATTTCACATCGTAGTGGTGCCTACGGTTTTTTTTATGCGATCGACGCCATGTGTCAGCCGTAATCGGCATAGACAGCAATCATATTAATATATACTAAAGAGAACATTTAAACGTTTTGTACATTTTGAAATTCAATGGTATTCAAACGGTGCTGTTCGACCGAACACTGTCGATGCGGTGCAAACTATTGAGCGGTTAATAGAATATTATTATGATTTATGACAGACGTACATAATGTATAGTACCACAGGTGTGCATGTGAATAATATATAGTGACCTGCCAATATTGACCAATACATCGACTCCGACAATCATATATCGACACTTCGTAATTTCGTGCGTCGTTATTCCGCAACTACGGACTATCCATTATGATAATATAATGCCTCGTCGTATAATAATTAGAATCAAATGCCTGACGAGCGTTATACCGGCAACGGTTCAGTTTGGGCTTTAAATGTTTAAACGGCACTAACGCGATCAGGAAAGTATATATTACATAAAGTGTTTGCCTGTATTCAATGCACGACTCGATAATGAGACTGAAAATTTATTGACTTCGCCACTGTAATAATTTTACATTTTTACCAACAATCATAATCAGACGTGACATTTTTTTGAGGTTAAACTGTAGGCGCAAGTAGGATGGTCTGACTTTGCGTCTTACACGATGTCACATATGCACCGCAGTTCGTTCTTCTCCCGCACGAATCGAAACAATATCGAATCGTTTTAATTGGAAAACTGGACGATATCATTATTTTGATAAAAAAAAAAAAACAGATCAGAAATATACTATCTTGAAAAATTAATGCTTGATATAATAGTATAAGCTCTATACATGTATGCTATTGTAATTTTTTTGTTATACAATATTATAATTATGTGATTTGATTTCGCTTTGAAGCTTTATATCATATTTATATTTAAGGGTCAATTTATAAAATAATATAAACATCACAGTGGTACAACAAACAAATGACTTATTGAATCACTCGAAGGCGTATAATGGTTTACAAAAATATAAATAATATCTTAAATCACTAACGAGGGCCTTATAGGAACAATAATAAACGACGATTAAATTAGTTGTTAAATGTTAATTTTATTTATGAAGCCTATTGTATTATGCAGTAATACATAATGTACAATTTAAACAAAAAAATATATTATATTGAACTATGAAGTACATACATAATTTAAATTATGATAATATAACATTAAGGTTAGGTAAAGTACAATACTTATTATGAATATACCAATTTAATTATTTATAATAATCGTGTTCCCGTCCAACACTTAAGTTTGTAAAATAGGTATTATACATAACATAAAAGTGTTTTCTATGCTTATTTTGAATCATCTATTTAAAGTTCTCATTATAATAATAATAATAATAATAACAGCAGCAAAGTCTTGTTGTTATTTTTTGTTTGTTTCATTTTCATTTTATAATGGGGAGATCATTATTTGAATAAGGGCTCTAGGTTGTTTCTCTTACAAGTAATGCTTTCAAAATGCATCCATTGTAATTGAAGTTGAACGTAAGATATATGTGCGTAGTATAATATTACTTAATGGATTGAAATCAAAAGAAACGTATTAATATTATGTTGATAGATTAAAGCATATTTATTTTTTAACAAAAAATATTTAAATTATACCCCATTATAATTTTATGAATAAAAAAATAATTATAGTTAGGTACACTATCAGTAGCATTAGAAACAAAATATTTACCAGTATCTTAATTTAAATCGGCGACCTATTTATATAATAAAATATCTCAAATAATATTCGTCAGTTAAAAAATAGATAACAATCAAATTAAAAATAAAAGTAAATTGTGTAAGTATCATGGTACTATTTTACATCTTGTTTTATATTTAATTAACAAATAAATTACTGTTCCTAGTAGTTTAGCAGTTTAAAATTAATAAGAAAAAAATTAATTATAATATCTAGATAATTATAACTTAACGGTATTATTAAGTCAATAATAGTCTTTTATAAGTAATATAAGTTATAAGTTAGACATTTAAATATAATATATTATAACATAAGCAAAAATATACAAAAATCAAGTAGTGTATACCTACCAACAGAATATGCTATCCTAATAATATTATCTTACTGTTATGTAGAACTCTGAAAGGTGTGTTTTATTTATTTTGTCCGAGATTAACATTTTATTTCATGAAATAATATACTTGTATTTTCTTCAAGATCTAAAGCAGTTTGTGAATAAATTGTGTAGACAGTTTTAAATGTCAAATCGATTTGGACAGGTCTAAAGTAAGTGCACAGGTTTATAAAAAATAAAACACCATATTATAAGGTTCTAGTCAGTTCACAGTTTTTTTGACGTTTCAACAGCTTCCAATTCAATTTTTCAAAATCCATGTGCTCAACTTTATTATGGTCGAGAAGTTTTTCAGATAATTGATAGGTTGCGTATAAAAAAAGAAAAATAATAATAAAAAAGCAGGGAAGTTTCATCGTTAGCGATGGATAAAAAAGAATTGTTGAAATAGAATTGAATTAAAAATAATAACAAGGACTAAGCATTTCTGTTACAAGAAAAGATAATATAATTTCAACTTCGTACTTTCCAACAAAAATTATAATGCAACACGAAGTGAAAACTGAATCTTATAGGTGTTTTATTAATTTCAAATAAAACTCGTGTTTTTCCTTATTATAGAAAACGGATTTTTCTTTTTAATGCTTTAAAGTGATAACATTTCTAGAATATAATACCATGTGTCGTATGTCAATTGAAGAGTATTACTTATATTTTTGTCCTCAACGACCATAAATTAATCGGTTTCAGATCGGACTTCAACAGGTAGATATAGAAACGTAATTGTAATATCTTCGTCTTCAACGACCATAAATTAATCGGTTTCAGATCAGACTTAGATATAAGAGGTGACACCAAATTTTAAACAAACAATCTAATGAGTTAAAAGAAAACCCTTTATTTAATTTCTAATCATAAAATATATCATATTGTAGTGGATCATACATCTGTGACTAGGAAGTATAAACATTATTATTAATAATAAGGAATATGGCTTACTAGACAGTCGCCCGGGCACATATACTACTCTTAACATATTATATAAGACACACACAATATTAAGTTCAACAGTTCTGGGCGAACAACAGCCCGCACACTAAGGAACTCCTGATGACTATAACACTCGTAAGTCTTTCGTTATACAACTTATACTACATTTAATATTATGTAACTAAGATTGTTGTAATGATATTTAATTAAGATTGTGTAATAATAAATTATATCAGCTATTTGAACTATCTTTCCTGTAGCTCTCGAGCTATGGTTAAAATATAATTCAAAGGGCTTTGAAAACCCTCACTGAATTACCCACATATAAATATAACAGGTTCTCGTCTGTTACAACGGTACAATAGTTATCTATTCTATACTTTGTAATTTTGCGTAACACAATAATATGATAAGACACCTTTTTTATTTGTGTTAATGAAAAATTTTGTTTTTGTAAGGTATGAATTAATTATCTTTAGGAAATTGTACACAAATAAGATTTTCGAGTATTAATGATGTTTAGTTAATACAAAATAAGTTAATTCCATGACTTAACAAACATGATACTATAATACAACTCAATATTAATATTATTGTTCATATACATAGAGTATTTAGATTAATTATGAATAAATGCGTTCTACATTTCACCATACCACGGAATGTGAAGATAAAAATACTATATGGTATTGAAATTATGAATTCGACAAATCCATGGCCCGTAAGTCATAGTTTAATAGGTAATCAATGTTGTAATAAATATTTAAAAATACGTTTCTACAGAACAAAAACATAATATAAATTAGTAATGACCGATGATGATTACTAGACGTGTGAGGATATAGAATAGTATGTGTTAAGGTTAACCATTGAAGCTGAGATAATAAATAAACGATACTCTATGAAATCTATAGAAACTAATGAAAAATAAATATAATGTTATGATTTTTGAATAATATTATTTGACTTAATGAATCGCTTTAAATTGCATCGCTATTATATTATAATTGTTTGCATTAGTTTTATAAAAAAACGACCAAGATAACATTTCGATTAATTGTTTGTTTTGTGTTTTGGGCCTTCGAGAAGTTTCGAGGGATTAAAAAAAAAAAATATACCATCTAATATTAAAGCTATTTATGATTTTATTTACTTACGCACTGTCGACGATTCGCAATGTTATAATATAAAGATAAAGGTGAAACTATTCTAAACATAAAAATAAGAAATCTAACCGATCATTGTATAACCAATTTGAGTTCATCAGCTACTTCGTATTACAGCCAAAAGAAGTATAATATGAGTTATGACCGATTTTGGTATAGGTGGATAGAAACGAAGTATTTCCAACATCGGTATTATGATAGACACATTGCGTGCACATTATTATTTTATTTTTTTAGTGTTCACGACGGTCAAAAAATAATAGTAATAATAAAAACATTACACCTATAATATACAAGGCAATACAATCTAATCAAACCCAAATGTGAAACTGCTATTATTGTATCTAATGTTATAATTGAGCTACGCGCTTGGGGTCCCCCGAGAGAACTGTCAATTTTTCATATGAAATTATATCAGGCGTCACTGGCGGGAAAGCTAAAAAAAATATTTTGCAAATTAGAATAATAATAATATTATCAACTACGCATTTACGTTACAGATTCGGTCATCCTCCGGGTCCGATGGAATTTTTTTTATTATTATTTTTTCCGTATATGCATATCTGTTTTGCGGTCATTACGCGTTTTAACCATGATCCCTCCCCACTCGATGCCTTCACCGAGCACCACCACCACCACCATCCACGCTGCCACCACCGCCTTCGACCCACTTGCCCTAGACTCTCACCCACTGCACCGATAACACGTCCACGTACACGCACCCCGCACACACGCGGTGCATGGTATACGCGGCCACGGGGTGACACGGGTAGTAGTGTGTGTAGTCGATTGGAGTTTGTCCAAAGTGCCTCCTCTATATATACACACACTCTCTCTCTCTTTCACTCACACACACACATACCGAGACACAGTATATATGCCGACCCACATCACCACCCTCTGTCTACGTCGTCTTCATGGTATGTGTCCTTCTCCTACACCCACCCCTGCACAGTGCACACCCACCGTAAATGTATAACACGCTTGTTACTGCAGCAGTCATGTTACCACTGCGCTTATACTATATAATATATATATATATACATTATACATGTATCCACATGACACCGCCGCACGACTGCTGCTCACTCCCGTCTTTTACCCCTTTTTATATAACGTTTGTCCATTTGTATGAGTGTGTGTGCGTGTGTGTGTAGTATGTGTGTCAGACGACTGGAGCCGAGTATTACTTATACGATACATGAGAGGGGTGGAAAAACCTAGGCGGTGATATAAGTAACACTCAAGTGCGTTACTGTCGACCGTGTACTTAAAGTATATGTACATATATTATGTAGTATGTACATGTGCAAATATATTCGTCATGTCACCGCATACTATATTTGTAGATACTACATGGGTTTTACGATAATTTTATAAGGCAATGTTCGTATGTGTGTGAGTGTGGATAAGCGATGGATAGACAAGTCAATCACGCACTCGCGGTGGTTCTGAAATTCGGTACATAGATATAATATGATCCTATACCAGAGGATATATGTATTTCGAAACCAAATGCTTAAATATTTATTTTGAAGAGTGTGAGTACCGGCATAGATTTGCTGGCTCACGAATATATATTTTTTTTAGGCTTGCCATTGATGGTTAAATAAAATAAAATATTTATTAGGTACCTATAATAATTAATAATTATATATACGATTTTAGACTGGTATTTTATATCAATCGGTCAAAACTAACTCAAAAGTCAAAACCACTCAAACAGCTACGTCGATTATCAGTGTAGCTTACATTTAACGGAGTAAATCTAGCGTTGGCATTATTATTAATTTGTCACACGGATAACGCTGTGTATGAAAGGCTAATATATTATACCAATACGAGGTTATGGTATACCATGGAGTGAACCCAGTGGCGCTGAAGTCCATGCTGACGTCGGACCATGGCCTGACCTCTTTTTTCAAAAATATGGTTGGTAGGCCACATTTTATTACATCATAACTTTGTTTTGAGCATGAGTATGTGTAAGGCATGATTATGAGTACATGTATATATTAGGGTAGGTACCTCTATATTAAATTATTAAGATATTGAGGCCGCAAAGTTTTAAAATTGCACGACTACATTTTAAAAACTTCAGTGCCACTGAGTGAACCGCTGGCCACCACATGTTCGATTTGATTACCATTTACCTAGCATAGGTAACCAAATGAATATTGTTTGTAGTCATGTACATGCGGTGGACTCTGACCAACGACGAAATAAGACTTACGTCGGTGTCTAGTCGCCCCCCCCCCCCCATCATGAATAGAATCGTGTGCTGTCAGAGGCAATGTAAGGGTCCAGTGCGAGATCCAGGTAATTCTTCATATGAAGAGCTAACTGGTGATGAGCGTCTGAAATCAAAATGTTGACAAAATTCATCAAAATCACGAAAATCGGGGAATTTTTTCGAGTTATAAATTCATTAAAACGTTTCTATTTATATCTAAGCTTTGAAAATTTTATATAAGACGTAACGTAAATTTAACGTAAATTAACAAAATCTTATACAACGACTTTCTTATTTTACTTTTTCAAAAATGAATAAATGTAGGTACTTGGAATTGTTATCAAATATTTATTTTATTATTTTCTATACATGATACCATTTTCAAAATATTTCAAATCATTTTATGTTATTTATAGATATTTAAAATTAAATTTTTTTTCTAGTTTTTCATTCTATAAATGAAATAAAATTGTATTTGTTGGGTCAAAACATTTGAAAATGTAATACAAGTTTCCTTGTAAGTTTTTAGTATAGCAGTAGCAGTAAGTAAATAGATAAATATATAAGAATAGATCTTATATAAAGATCCATTATACGATTTTTTGAAGGTATTTTAAGTTAAAATTTTAGCAAAATTTATCAAAATCTCGAAAATTATCAATTATCGAATTAAAAAAATATAAAATGTCCAATAATATTATTATACCCGGTTTTCTTTCACCGTGAACTGGAGGCGAAAATATTATATTCTTCCTTATCAGAAAACCTTGCACCGGACCCTTAATTCATAGTGTTATCAGCTGCAAAAACCCTATGGGCATTTTTTTTCACGTTAACCAACACGTTACGCTTAGTATTATATAGCGAATATATGGATGACGACGAGGCGTGCTCGGAATAAGGCTTAAATCAAAGGCTCCGTATTATATTGGTGTATACCACGTGGTGTGGTAACTTTCGTATATATATATAATATACTTTATATCGTGCGCCCATTATGTTTGTGTATAGGACTTGGGCACGCCGTGATCGCATATATCAGGACCCTAAGCCGACACTTTATATATATATAATTCTTTTGTCTCGAGGCGGGCGCCCCCGTCACTTGTCGATAATAATAATAATTAGCCACGTACCGGGTATTGTAAAACCATATAATAATAATAATAATATACCGTTTTTCACATAGGTAGGTATTATTATTATTGTTCGTTTTTGTCATCATCGCATATATTGTAGAGCTTTATACTTTCAATATTCTGTATCCTAACCTAATCTGTACAATGTCATAATAATATTATTTAATTACTATCTACCCATACGTTATTATTATGCCCACGAGTCGTGGTACGGTGCACTTCACCTTCGCCACGTCAGGACGTCACATTGACGAGCGGCGGCGGTATATCGTTCATTTGATATTGTCGTATATTACTCGATAATAATGTGATTTTAGATTCTGAACAATATTATATACAATACCTACTACCGTATGTGTATGTATATCGAGAAAGCTATTGGATTTTCAATGACGTGATGGGGTTTTGTTTCTGGATACGCGTGTCGCGCTGTTTAAGGTGGGTACTCAGTGTAAGTGCTCCTCTAAAAACCTCATAAGTCACCGTATCGATTGGAAACTGAACACTAGTGGTACTTCAAACAGGTGATTTTCGAAAAACTCCGAACTCGTCGTCTGCTGCAGGTTCGTTTAAAACGGTTTATGTAAGATTCCACGCGTCGTTACGATGTAAATCGCAGTAAATTGCATTGCCGCGCGATGTATTGTGATTTTTCGTGATATTATTTTTCAACAAACTATATAAAATTTATATAGGTGGCTGGTAACCTACTGCAGATGAATGTATTATTATTTTCAATTAAATTATATTTTTTTTTCCAATTTCAATGAAACACGATTAATTTTATAATTGCAGACATTCATACCTACTTTAAAATATACAGATTGCTTGGGGAGGCGAGAGGAGGTACAATGACTGGAAGTCGTCCTTCTTGTAATATTATTATTTTTAGTCCAGTCAACCGTGTACGTACCAGTTATATTGTAAAATGTCGTTGTAAATATTTATTACCGTGTTCAATAAGTGCACCTACCTATGTTGTAAAAATCAAGTGTAAAACGGTTGAATATAAGAGGTTAAATCGTATCCTAACTAAACGAAATACGCTAATTGTATTTGTTTGCTTACAAAAACTTCGAGTTTATATTCGATTTCAGCTATATTGAAACAAAACTGTAAACTAAGATGTTGACACAATATAATAGTATTTCCCCAAAATGACCGAAACAATAATATAACACGTCTTGTTATCAACACTCAACCCGGGACTAGACCAATATTATTTCCTCGTATACCACTACGTGATTTTCTTTTTACACAATTATACATTTAAATTTATAATGACTATATATTATTACCAGTATCAGTTTCACTCGTCAAACTGACCTGTCGGTAAATTTTAATCAGTTAGGATCTATATTTAGAATGTAGTTCAGGAACAATTAAGTTGAGTGAACTGTCAACATTTTATTTAATCTCAATAAAAAATCATGAAAAAGAATACTCACAAAATATTTGCCCTGCCGATACTATTATTATATCTATTTAGAATGTGATGTTGGCTTACAATATTAAGTATATTGGTTTTGACTGAATTTGTTCTAATATGGGTTGTAAATTGTCTCTAAAGTTCACAACTTTGATCATATTTCATAAAATGTGTGATATCATCTAAACAGTAATGTGTGTAATAAATGGCACTCTCTACTCACACTTTATCTAGTCAGTCGTCACACCGATACACAATTATCATAATATTATAACCAGAGCCTCCCGATACAGACCATTTATGTGCCACTTGCGTTCAAAACCAAGAAAAAATTTCCCATGACCGTGAACCGATCTTCTTCATATATTATATCGTCTTACACTGCCAAAAGTAGGTACACACATTACAGACATATCTTGAACCACCCATTCACGATGGAAAACGCACTCGGCGAGGAGAGCACCGCCCAAGTTTACGATTTTCTAAAGAACACGACTGCCTTTGACACATGAATTTAATTTTTATTGTAATTATATGTAAATAATTTATAATATTTGTAAATGTTTATCGTACCAATGACCGTAGATTTGGAATTCTCTTAACAAAAAAATAAAGTGTGTAACTCATTTCAATAACAAAAAATTAAAAAATTGTTTTGTTTGTTAATAATTTAAATTTAAAATAAAGTTTACTGTAAAAAGCTTGACAAAATAATATTAATTCTTTAAGAAAGGTAATTCTATACATTATTTGATTTTAAACTGCAAATATTCATTGTTAATACAATTTTTAATACATTATTTTGCTTTAAATTAAAATAGATAAATATATTCAAAAATAAATTAGGTAAAACAAAAAATTATATCATACGGAATTATCTTAAACAAAAGCTTGATATATAAAATACACAAATTAACGTCGAATATTTAAAACAATTAAAACAACATTAAATTGTTACAATTTTTAAGTAATTAATTAGTCTTTTAAAAAAAATAATAGGAAATATGAAAAACCAGATGGCTAAACTACTGTTACAACACAAAATATTTCATTAGTAGAAAGGGTTGGTCGATGATGGTTGCATTTATTAATTCAGTCGTGTAAACGGAATATAATAATTAATTGCATTTTAAGAATGATTTTTGTTTTATTATGACGTATTTACAATACTTTGCATTGTAAAATACTGTATTTTTTCAAACATAAATCCAGTGATATTTCTAATTGAAGAAGTGCGAAGGATAAAAAATAAAAAATGTATATTTTAGTTTACAATATATATTATCAACGAAGCCTTTATGTATTTCAAAAATATTTCGAATCATAATTATTGTGTTATAATGTTATTTAATTTTTGAGAAAATTGTTTAATAATACCTATATTCTTCACTCAATTTATTTTTAATCTTCTTTATGTTATTTAATGATTTCAAAGTTTAGATGATTAAAATTTCAAAACCATTGGATTTTACAAATCAAGTTTAATGAGTAATATTGGTACAGAGTAACAGTACCTATCCAACGTTTTTTTTTAGTGAAAATATTATATTTTATTTAAAGCTACCAACATGCGTATGAAAGTATTTAAAATATTAAACCTACAATGATTTAATTTCAACTTCAACTTTTATTCAAATTTTCAGTCTTGTTATAAAATAAATGCGTATTATTATTTGTTTTCATATAAAATAATCTGGATTTATTACGAATTTTCTAAGGTCGTAAATAGTTTTAAAATCAAATGATAACATTTTAACGTTTTTGTTTTTTATTTTACCAGATAATTTAGTTATAATATTACTATACATTATTTTGTCAATCCTAATATCATATAGGTACAGACTTATAAAAATAGTTATTTATAAAATATATTTTATTATTTGTCCTATAAAATAATATTGTACAACACATTTTAGAGTTTAAATTCTTGACAGTTGTGGTTTTTAAAATTTGTTTTTTTAATTTAGTATGGACATAGTTATACGTTTGTAAATTTAAAATTATTGATATTTATACAGCACAATGGAATTCAATCTTCCTTGGTAAAAAGTATACCTTTCTTGATAAAGTTAATTTTGTTTGTATTGACTCTTCCTTAGAAGATTATAACGAAATCTTGGGAAATTTGTTAAATTCTAAGTACTAATAATGTGTCATTAATATATTTCATACTAGTTGTATCCATTTAATATTTTCACATATCAAATAAAAGTACATTAATTGTCATTAGTCCCTATATTAAAATATATTATGAATTATTGTATTCAAACACATTTATGTGTACATTTTAGTTTTTTTAATTAACGATGCTACATAATATATTTGCACTAATTTGATATTGTTACCTAATGGAAATTATTTTCAACGGACCTTGTGTAAAATTATGAATTTTAAATTTGAAAAGTCATTTATTTAATTATTGTAATAGTGAAAAATTAAGTGCACAAATAATGTTATAGTTAAAAATCTGTAAAATTTTGTTAAAAAATATTTGCAAATATATATGTAACGACTGTCATTGAATAATTAGGATATAATGATTAATAGGTATCATACGTATTTAAACCGCATAATGCCTCAAAGTCCAATAGATAATTATTGCGATTGCAAAATAATTTTATTTTTGTGTATAATACGGGGCCTCGCTCAATCACAAAGTTATACAACTTATGGATAGTGTATATTACAAAATAAACAACTTTAAGAGAACATAATACGGGAATTTGTTGTTTCCGTCTTACAAGTGCGTAACATAGCAAATTTACGCTCAGCGGATCACGTGTAGCTTCGTTGGTTTAAAAATTAGAGTAAATCGACCAATTATGAAACTTGATGGTAAGAACATTATCTGTGTTTATATGTTGCTATTTTACGATAGTTCAATTTTTAAGTGAGTTATGATAATTTTTAATTTACGTAATATTATAATATATGCATAACTTGCTAAAAAATTGAACTATCGTAAAAAACCAATATGCAAACACAGATAATGTTCTTACCATCAAGTTTCATAATAGATTGATTCACTAAAATTTTTAAACGAATGAAGTTATACGTGATCTGCTGTTCGTAAATTTGGTATGTTACGCACTTGTTAGACGGAGACAGCAAATGTCAGTGTTACGTCCCCTTAAGACTATTTAGAACTGAGAAACTGAAGAATCGTAAAGGTTATATTAATATAGAAGTTATGATAGATGCTCATTATCTGAACGCATCATTCTAATTTACTATAGGAGGATTCGTTGCTTGAATAGCGGTGCATATGTGTAGATATTTAGAATGGATGCACACGACGGAGGTCATCGTATACATTATAATATTATATGTCATAATTGATCAAAAATCGAGCTTAAATATACCTAATTACAATACATATTAATATCCAACATTCTGTCAGAAGACCTTCACCCGGATAACTTCAAAGGCATGATAATCTTTTTTATTAAATCTAATTTAATTGATTGATTGTAATTTGTATAAGTACACAATTTAATTTAAGATAAAGTTTAAATATATGTAAATTCAATACAGTCAATGGACATACTCGCCAAAGTCTTATGTAATAATAATAAAAAAAATATATTAAATTGAATATTATAAAGTTTCTATAAAAATAATTAATTCAATACAATACCTAAAAAATAAGTAAATTATAACTTAAAAGAAATTAAGATTCTAAATGTTATGTAAATATAGAAGTTATAATGGATGCTCATTATCTGAATGCATCATTCTAATTTATTATAGACGAATTTGTTGCATGATAAGTGGTGCACATTCTAGAACGGATACTTGCGATGGAAATCATCGTGTCAATTATATTTAATAACTGATAAGTGTTTAAGAACCATGCTTAAGTCAATCTAATTACAGTAAAAATTGCCTACACATTGTTTTTATAATTTTGAAGTTTCTATAAACAAAATTAATACTCAGATGAATAAATGACTAAAACGTGTATATTTACTATCAGTTTTTATTTTCTTAGAATGAAAAACGTATGGGTCTTGAATCATTTTGGGTACTTACTACAATACCAGTCGGGTCCTGGATTAGTTTTGGCAATATAATATATTTGGGTCCCCAGTTGTTAGTTGTTTGTACGTCATTTCGACATGCGTCAAATAATAATATGATGTTCTTGATAAATATATTTTAACGATACGAACAGAGCAATAAAGATAAACGTGATGAAATCAGAATTTTCCAATTCAACACTTTAATACGTATTGTTATAGCATAAAATAATATCTACTCAAAATCATACGCGTCAAAGTTTCATATGCATCCAATTGTATTGTCTTCCAGCGTAGAATTGACCGTGTCTTTTTGACGTGTGACCAGTTTATCATGTCTTAATGATGCGACACCACGGGACTGTGCTTACCGATGAACTACTGAATTAATGTACTAGTTGTAAATAACTGTAAGTACTCGACTCGTATTGTGGCGAAAACTATACGTTCCTGTGACAAAGTAAAATATATAATATATTGTAATGTTGTATACGTACCTATCGTTAAAAATAAAATCTATTCAAATACTTAAACATGATGGTTAAATGGGTACCTCTATGCTGTTCTATAGGTGTCGAGTGGTTCACTGTAAGATATGAATTAAACTGTTTAAATTCAATGATATTATATATCATTGTGTATCCGTTAAAAGATTCATTTTTAGCGAAGGCGGTATATTTTTGGCCGAATTCAGAATCTAAAATTGAACTAAAAAAGCTATAAATTAACATCAAACATTTTCTCACTAAAATATCCTCTCTGAACTAAAACCTTATGATTCTTCTAAAAAAAAAGTATAAACGACTTTGTAATACCAAAAACATGCTCCTGTTCCTCCTAATACATTAATTCTAAAATACTTTGAATTAAAAGTAAACAAAGCAGTCGTAGTTGCGACTGTTTATTTATATTTGTAGTATAATAATATAACAAACATTAATTTAAAGAGCTCTCCTCCCATACGTGTTTGTTACAGGTACAAAAAACATATTATGTTATTATGGTTGCATGCAACTAATTATTATTTCCTCGCTTCTCTTGTTCTAAGCGTAGTTGCTTGCTAATAAACTTTACTATCTATCGCGGGATTTTCCATCGCTATTTCGCAATAGAATCGAATAATAGTTCCACATCGGTAACTTCCCCAATTAAATTTCCCAAACTTGTATACCTATAATTTATTATTTCTCGCCGGTTTCGGTTCGGCCAACGACCTCCGTCCCTACAGGTGACGAAAGGACGAAAGAAAAGATAATTTGGTTTGTGAACTTTTGTGCGATTAGGTATTTTTTTTTTTTTGTTCATTATTATTTTTAATAGTATTGAGAATTTACAATTATGATCTCTTAAAATTACCAAATAAATTTAATTTTTTACCAGAAACCTCATTGCTGTAATATCAACTCATTTATCGCTACGTTCAAAATATAAAAATGAATTACACAAACATATTATGTTTGCATGTTTGCATGCAAATAACTATTATTTTCTCGCTTGTCTTACTCCACTCGAACTAAACTTAAATATCCACCCTCCTAAATTCCTAACCCTAACCTCGCGCCAGGATAAAATAATAGTTCCACGTCGCGGGTTGTCTAACCAATTAAAGTTTCCAAAACTTGTACCTACCTATAATATATCATGTTATTGCTCACCGGTATCGGCGGGGCCAACAACTATCCGTATCTGCAGGCTGCAGGTGTGACGACAGGAAAGAGTTACTTTTGTCTATACATACTTAATACGCGATTATATACCTATTGGCACATGAAGCAGCTACCAGAGACGTACACTGCAAAAATACGGAGATATCCAAGCGGCTAAGATCCAGTCGCTGTGGCGCCACCATGGAGGTAATAGGTATTCCCTATTTTTCATCGCCACATCAATCAATGTGACGGGTGAGATGTTTGCCGCCGTCGTTGACATGCGTCACTGTTCGCGGGCCTACCGATGTGCAACAGCTTAGCACGTTAGACGTGGTTGTGCTACGGTGTTTATGAAAACGAAGTGAGACACTGATGCACACGACACATGCATGCACGCATGCAGGCTCGTGTATAGTACGCAGACAGATAGTGAAACGATGGAGGTACAGTGTAGTTGGGTAGCGCGAGTCTGGGGGGGGGGGGGTAAGAGGAACCGGGGATTTTCAGTCGTAGTTCTTATAAGTATTGCATTTGCTCGGCTCTTTGTATTACTCAACTTACGTGTTGGGGCCGGGGTTTATAACGGGAAAAGTTTTAAAATAATATGAAATTTTGCTCGAAAAAAAAAATACAAAATATATAAACACGCATTAAATCCAACATCAGTTCAGGTTAGGTTACCAGATATTTTATTTTTGATTAAAACTAGAATCCAATTTATTAAATCTGATAATTTTACAATACTTGATTATTTTGGTATTTTAAAATTGTATTTCAAGGAAAAATTATTTTTATCGTTCGTACACTATCCCTCGGCTATTCACTTTGTTTTAAATAAATCAACTTAGGTACTTGAGTAATTTGTTTTATGAGCTACCTATCGATTAAATCAATTCTATCATTGTAAATTATGTTGATTATTTCATATAATACCTACAATCAAAATACAAACGTACCTATAGCTTGCAGTGTTTTAATTTTTAGCTGATATCGTGTCTATGTCATATTATTTCAAACAATATATTTTGTTGGCATGTGTACAATGCATTGTAATAAATATTTGATTAGGTAATGTATTTATATTCACTATTAAAACGTATTTTAAATTAATCTTTAATTAAGATATGTAATTGTTTTTACAATTTAATATTATTAAAGTGGCGTGGTATGGCTCGGTGTCGGGTTACAGTCACTAATGTACTCTGAGTGCCAGCACCGATTCGTACAATTAGTTCCCGGATGGGTGATCACTGACCACCCTGGTTTTAGTACCAAATCCTTGCCACACATACACGTGTTCTAAACTAATCGTACCCCCCCCCCCCACAGTAATAAAACCTACTAAATAACTTAGGCTAATGACCTCAGATGTTGAAGCCTTGACTAAATTTAAAAAAAAAAATTGTACTATACTCGTATATAATTGTAAATTTCAAAGAGTATAGAAATTAGAAATAATATTCAGTTTAATTTTAGACGTTTCCTCATTTAAAATTGTAACCTTAGGTGTACATAATTATAACTTACTTCAAATCCAAGTATTATAACACGTTATATTAAATTATAATTATTGAACATATTTTTCAATGAATTTAAATTTTAATGCATTACAAAAGTTTTATTGCAATACAATTATGAAGTTAAATATTCATACGACT
This sequence comes from Nasonovia ribisnigri, assembly GCA_027563435.1. NCBI lineage: Eukaryota > Metazoa > Arthropoda > Insecta > Hemiptera > Aphididae > Nasonovia > Nasonovia ribisnigri. The sequence goes on from JANEHU010000115.1 coordinate 115,169, forward strand.
TATGATGATGATTTATTTTTCTTTGAAGTTTAGCTACTAAATAATGTACTAAATTACTCCTTAGTATTATTAATTTTAACTTTAACTAACAAAATAATAAAATATATTACATTTGCCATAAATATAAGTTTCAAAAATGTAATTACTAAACATATTTATTATTTAATAATATAATATTATTTAACTAATGAGTACTATAACCTAATGTAGAATACATTTTAAACACCATAATAATTGTAATATAAACTATAAAAACAATAATATTATATAATATTTAATGTTAATATACTTAAATTGTGCATAAATAATTACAACTTTAGAACCAACGTCTAAAACAGTGTTAACTGCTGGAACACTTTAAATTATTTTATTTTATTATTTATAAAACATTTTTTTAAAAATTATATTTGTGTTTATTATTATGATTATTTTCGTGCTATACCCGCGATTGGTGATTGAAAACATTTTCAAAATTATTAAAATAAAATATAAATACTCGTATTTGTATACAACAATATTCATAGTTTTTGTTTTTGTTTTAAATAATATTATGCTAATATATTATATTTATTTATCGTACCCCCTCCCCACCCCCATTAAATAATATTTTATCGTTTTTTCAGGTATTAGTTTATTATAATTAAAAATGCTGGTGTTTTTGATAACTTAATATTATTATGATTAATCAAATACCTATTTAATACGAATTCGTCCAAATTATATATTATATTGTACAGTGTATCCATAATCTTACCGTATATATCGTCAAGAGTAAATTAATTGTTATTATTCTGTATTATTAGCTGATACGGCAATGATTTGCTATTGCTATGTTTTTGTGACTTTTCAACTCCTTTTGGACGTAACACGCTGTGGAAGCAAAGTCTTTTAAGTTGTAAACGACAATTAATTTTAATTTATAGCCATGCCGACCGGAGTTGTCCGTGAGATTTGCTTGTGATTATGCGAGCAGTATATTGTCAGGTAGGCAGTCTCTTGCGGTAGATCGTGGACTCCGTGTGGTGCGTACGTAAGTGTATAATTTAACTCTACTGTATAAAATTTAAAAAAATTCAAAAAATTGGTCCACCGAACCCGTGGTTTGAAATTAAGACATTCTGTACAGGCCTATTCCATAAAAAATAATTATTATTAATGAAACCAATAGCAACCATTTATAAACAAAAATTTCTACAGTATATCTCAAAATGCCTGTTTGAGAACCTCCCGGGTTGGACCTTTTATTTACTTTTTTCGAGACAAACTGCAGCATTTTTGCCTAAAGTCTATCGCAATCGGATGAACGGTTTAGGAATGCATAAAGGGCATGGATAGAAAAATGTTTTGTTTTTTATATATATTTCGATTAAAAAACTAATATATATGTACCCAAAATTCAACATTGCACAACCGTAGCGGATAAATAATATTTTGCGATATGAATGTGCATAACACAATATTTAACTGATAATGTTTTGCGGTTGGCATTGCATTGATAGTAAAGTAGGAGATGTAATTGTAGTTTTGCAATGACAGTTGCATTATATATGTAATATAATATATGAGCATGTGATGTACCTACGTTTTATACATGCACTGTGCTTGCTGCGTACGTAAAAAAAATTATATATATATAAATATATGTAGATATTTTAAGGATATTGACTTTTTATTATAAAATTCAATTCCTGTGATATTTTTATGACACTTCACTATATCTGCCGTTGATGCGAACGTTAATCATTCGACGACCGAAAGTTATTTTCTTGTCGTATCTACCTGCAAACATCGTATTATTGTTATTATTATTATTATTATTATTATACACCTAGCCTAGCTGGTAGGATATCGGTGAAATATCACAATATTTATTTTATTAATATTCTAGGAAAATGTTTTTTATTAATTATTATTACTGTAAATAGTATTGGGTATACGAAAAAAAAAATATAATAATGTGTTGACATATTAATTGATGTTAGACATAACGACGACGCGTCTCGATGAGTAGATGGTCAAAATATTTAAAAGGAATAGCTACACGCATTGATATTTTATAATACTAATAGGTATTTACAAAAATAAATACGAACAAAACTTACTGTAAATCTTATCTCAATAGAAACGTATTATGTATATATATATATATATATATATCTATATTCGATAACTAGTGGTATTATATACGGTCGAATGAAAATAGCCACGTCAGCTACAGGTTCTCACGACTGAATGGTCAGTGTATAGAAATTGCTTTCTAAGTAGCGAACTGCGTACCTTTAAGTTTTGAGGTTAGTAAGAAATCATTCATAGTTCGTATATACATATACATATATATATGAATTATATTCCATTTCCTATTTATAGTTTCGATTATACAAGTTCTATAGGCGCTAATAGTCAAAATTATTATACCTTAATACATACCTATATATAATATGTATACATTTAATTTTTCAATTAAATACGTTACTCGTAACTTTAGGGTTATGGACTTGTATAAAATGCATTATTTCAAACTTTTTTCAACACAAAATTTGAATCAGGACCAATGGATTTAATTTTGAATCTTTTACTTTAATTTTTTTTAAATTTTTTAAGATCATTTTTATAACTTTGATTCGTATTTGTTTTAACGATACCCATTAGTTAACACTTTGTACACATATTTTATGAATTATTTTTTAATGTTCGACTTAAACATTATATTGTAAGCAATTTCAAACAAAATTATTTGAATGGTTTAAATATAATATCTTCGTGTTAAGTATTATTTTAAAATTATAGAAATGTAGTTTTTAATTTGCTTTCCAATTCAGATCGTGAAATAATTTGGATAATAATTGAAGTAGAATAAACATTATACTATAAAGTAAGCACATTATTTATTATAAATTTAGTTCAGTCATACATTTAAAATGGTTTGTACTATTTATTTTTATATTTATTGAGTTATTTATAATACCCAACTAAATTACCAATAATTAATAATATTCGAAAACGTTTAATGTAAAATATAAGGAATGGTATTATTTGAACATGAATTTTACAATAAATAAGCTTTGGTGCCCATTGTAAAATCTTGTTACACCTATAAGGTTTCATCACTGTTGATTTGTTTGCATAAATTTCGTATTCACGAGAATTATTATTATTATTATTTTTTTTTTTTGAAGCTCTAAAATAGAGTATTTAGGTCGTGATTATATATTTTAATACTTACAAGTTACAAATAATATTGGTATAATTTAATTAGGCTCTTAGGTAATTGATATAATATATAAAATAAAAATACATTATCCAAGTAAATAACAAGTACTTTAATTTATTTTTACGGTCGATGAAACTACTCTAGGTAATAGGTACATATGAATTAAAAACAAATATATATATACATTTATTTATATTCTATATACTCGTCATAAAATATTAAACGTATCGTCCTAACAGTTGGAAATGAGTAATGAGAAATGTTTATAACTTAAAATGTGATAATTTGTTACCATTACACGATGATCTTATGCTTTGTCAAAATCTTATATATTTTAATGTTTGATATGCTTCTTGGGGATTAGAATAAAAATTAAAATGATCAAATGATCTTTTACTATCTTTTTATTTAGTAGTTAAAAGTGCTCGATACTTAAAATGTATAGGTACCTTGTAAGATTTAAATACTTTTCATGTTAATTGAAAAAAAATATAGTATAGTAGATATTTACACAGAACAGTGAATATCGTTTCTTTTCTTAGAAATTTAACTTCTGAACAAGAGGCTTTTATATTTCAAAATTTTATAAAAAATGTATAGAAATTAATAGAAAACAAATCCAACAGACATTTTATTAATTAAATAAATATTTACAGATATACATCATATGTATATAGTGGGCCCCACTACATACTTCAGTACACACTTCACGCCCATTATCTTCTCGGCGAATAAATACAAATAAAACAAAAATAGGTAGGCAAGTGGGTACTACTCCGCTGTATAGTGGGTGTCAAGTGGGTCACTGTAATGGATGTGTAAAATTTGAATTCAATTATATATCATTGTATATGAAAAACGATTCAGAGCAAAGACGACCCAATATCATTCAGCTAATATTACTACCTAAGTGTATATTATAATTTTAGTCAGCCTAGGATATCTTATATTATATTTATATTGCCATTAGGTAGTAATTTATTTTACTATTAATATTAAAGTAGGTTGATAAAGTATGTTTGGCAATAACATTAAATACATTAATATTTAATTGTTTGCTCCCAGTATAAACTACTTACAATGTACCTTGTATTAAATATTCAAGGTTCTTGACCAAGTAAAAATATCTTTAACAGCGTTAATAAAAATAAAAAACATTAAAAAATCGAAAAATATCAAATTTCTATAAACAGCTCAAAAAGAAAAAAAATATTTTTAAAATTATACCACGTATTGTAAAAAATAGAAATAAATATTACTTATATATTTGAAGTTATATTTATATATATATACATTATACATATATATACTGTAATATACAATAAATAACAAGATATTAGATAAAATAGTGTAGCTATTAAATCAATAGAAGATAATTTTATGTATTTTGTATATAGATGAAAAGTAGATAAATAATTAGGGATAATTAATCCGCAGGATTAGAAAATTGAAGCAAAAAATAAAGTGAACATATATTTTAATAATATAATAAATTATTCTTTAAATCGAGATTTTAAATGATTTTTAGTACGAGGTTTATTTTAAATACTTCAATATTTTATTGAAATGCAACCTGACTGAATGTATACCCTTCTTAAATATTAATTTTTAATAATGTATATCTGTATTAATATTGAATTAAAGATGTGATGGAGCAATACTTGCATGGCAATTTCTTGCATTTATATTTCCACAATCTTTAATTAATGTGAATTCCAAAGTATAAGCACTTTCCTAATTTTCAACCATAACTTAGGTTATTTAAAAACGCCTTTATATGTTATACGAACTACGTGATAATAAAAAGTCCACAGTTACAAATAAAGGCGATTTATTTTTACTTGATCAAGCCTATTGCTTTATTACAAATTAAATACTAATTGTACTCTAAATGATTTTGGGTAGACACTGGCTAATCATAGTAGACTAAATAAGCTAAAATGAATTGGCAGACAATCAATAATATCTGACAATATTTAAATAATTTGGGTCACTGTGACCCAAAATATATCCTCTATCGCCTCAATTCCAGACAAAAATGGGAGATGTGGAAAAACTAATTAGTGTTTAATTTATCTTATGATAATAATCAACAAACATTTTTATTGATTTTATTATAGTTATTTAATAACATTTTTTCCCTATTCTTAAATATTAATATCAAATACCTATAGTTTGGTGTATAAAACAAACAAATCGCTATGATTTATTGAAAGTTTTGAGAGTACCTCGACAATCGTCGTTGTATTGTTCGCTGTAATGTACGATTTAGGAATTTAAAGTGACTGTCACGAGACTAATTATCTATGTTCAATTTGAATTAAATAAAAAAATCACTGTGTATCAAATCGGTTTTAAGTAGTGTCAGCCTCAGTTTTAAGTCAACCTCTAATTTTAAAAATATTTTAAACTTAATATCATGTATTACAATAAGTAATTCATTTTTCAATATTAGTATTACAGATAAGTCAAAATTTATTTTTGACGAAAACAGAGCAACCCAGTAATTACTAACCTATTAAAAAATTATGATTTTATATAATAATATAATTATTATTATTGACTTATAAGTCAATACCGACTGTATAGAACCGTATTATTGAGATGTGGCTTAAATAGCTTAAATATTCTAAAAATTAAATTGTATATAAAAAATGGTACTAAGTTTGTTTTAATGGCAAACATATTCAAATCTCTAGGATAAATATTGATTACTAGCTGATCCCGCGCAATTCTTCTCCAAAAATGATAACTCGTAAAAAAAATATGTGATTATTTAACTCCTTTTGAGAGTAACTCGCTGCAGTAAGTACAACTCAGCCACTTTCGTAGACAATGTGCTAAAATTTGATTTGATGCATCCTTGTACCTGATCTACCCGATTTACCAATGGCAACCAATAAAATAATAAATACTTATCTCTAATAATTATTTCTGCTATAATCAATAGCAATCATTTATTAACAAAAATTTCCATCATAAATCTCAAAATCCCTGTTTGAACTAATCTCCCAGATGGACCTACCGTGTCGAATTGTAAAATCAAAATCATTCCGTGAACCACTCAAACGCACATAAACAGTTTCAACAAAATTGAGCCAGCCGTTTAGGAATGCATAAAAGACAGACAGGTAGATAAACATTCATTTATATATATTTATATACAATACATACAGAGAGATAACAAAAAAAACTAAAGTAAATAGAGGGGAATTTTTATTTTTCATTATTATTTTAAAAATTGAATTGTTTATAGGAAATGGTAATTAAAGTAATAGTAAAATGTTAAAAGTATCAAGGATAAATATATATGGGCATATTTTTCCATGCATAAACTTTATAAATAATAAACAATCTAGAGTTTACACCATTCTAAAAATATTTTAGGCTATGAGCGAAGCGATCAATGCATTAATTTTACAATGTTGTATGTTTTATTATTTTCTGACTGTAGAAACATTTTTTATACTAGAAAAATTGTATTGATTTTAAACTTCAGGATCTTTTTCAATATAAAAGTTTAAAAATGTAATACATGGTTCCTTAAACGTTTTTATTATAGCTATTCAAAAAATAATAATGATACATACACGATTTGTTTATAATTATTAAATGTTCAAATGTTGATAACATTTGTCAATACCATAACAATTTTAAAACTATTTTCTTGTTAAAAATGAATAAAATCTTTTATTTTTATAGTTATAAGGATTGATCCAGGATTAGGTCAAAAATACATGTTGGAACTCGGAAGAAAATGTAATTTTTCTATATTGTTTATATGAATTTCATGCATCATAATATGCCAAACATAGCAGATAAGATAAAAAAAATCCGATATAAGGTAGAAAAATTCTTCGTCTGTATAATAGTGGGTTTCGACTTTCAAATGTACTACTTTATTGAGAAGGTAACTGTTGTAATGGGTGTATTAAAATTAAAATTTGAAATTATGATTAATTTTCACATTTTTTAATTTCAACAAAATAACTAAAGTCGTTATTTTTTGTTAGAGTATGTTTATAGTATTATTAGTTTGGATAAACTTAAGGAAAGTATTTCGTTTCTTTTGTAACAACAATTATTGGCATCACAGCTTTTCATCACATCCGTCATTTTATTAAAGCAAAAATGTTTATCACTATTTTTGTTTTAATATAAAACTAATACATTCTATTACTTACAGTATTCTCTGGTCAGTTAATAAATCAAAATGTTATTTAATGAGTACTAAAACCAGTAGCAACTATGTATATTATCGAAAAGATTATACATCTTAATTTTATTTCATGTATCCGTGTTTGGTCATAAAAATAAAATAAGATAGGTAATATAAAATAACGTTCTTATACGATTCAAAATAATTTATACAGGATTAATTCTTTAATTTTGTTAAAACGCGTAAACATCTTTAAAAAAAAAATTAATTTTTTTAACACAATAATTTAATTAAAAAAATGTAGGCCACAGTTTTAAGCAAGTTGGTATAAATATGCTGACCTAATACAAACGTATATTGATATTTTATATTGAAAATCTGCAAGTACTATTAAGATATTTTATGTAAACCAATATTCTGTGTTTCAACTAAATTTTTTAGCTGATAAAGAATGGTACGTTTGACGTTCAATATCCAAACAAATATGGATGAGTATTATGTACTCCAACAATACCTATAGAAATATTAGAAACACCACAAAGGCTTTTCCTACAACCAAAATCCCAAATATATTACAAAAGTATTTTTTTATTCTAATATATATTTATCTTACATTTTTATTTGTATATAAATTATTGTGGATTTACTCTCAACTATTTATTTTTAATTTTACTAATAAAAATACGAGGAACCTTATTTTAAATATTCATTAGGCCAAACGAAACATTTTTTTTTTGTGGAAATTTAAAGATAAAAACAATAAAAAAATCGAAAATCGAAAACACGAACCATGTTAAAAATTATAATTATAATAATATTGCACAAAACACATGTATCCCAATTGTAGATACATTTTATTTTGTAATCGTATAAGGTACAAACTGTTTTTATGATTGTAAAACATCTTGTGTGATTTCAAGTGTCATATAATATTATGGTTTCTGCAAACATAATTAGATTAATCCCATATTATAATATTTTCCCACTATTGATCATTTAATTTTAAAAGAATTGTCTGTAATAAGCATAATTATGTTTTAAAAAATCTTCACTTAATTCATCAGAAAACATCAAATAACTGTTTGACTCTCATTATAATATAATTGTATAACTTTTATGTTATGACACATCTTTGACCATTATTTTTTCAGTAGTGAGAGCCGTTGTTCCTCTTCCACTTGTTATAAATTATAATTGCATATTATACTAAAACTCATAAACTTTTCAAGTTAATCAGCAACTATATAATTTGGTAGCATTACGTTAATGTACATATTATGAATACATAGTGGAATGTAGTTCACCAGAGCAATGTAAGCTTTTCTCTAATTTGTTTTTATTTCTATATGTATTGTGATTATAGTGTTCGATGTGCAAAATTCAAATGATGTATAAAATATGAATAGGTCTATTATTTACTTTTAAATTCATTAGGGTAATGAATGAATAAATAAATATCATATTCGACTTTTATTTTATTTTTTGACATTCCCATTAAAAAATAAATCATTGAGTTATAAATACTTCACTATAAAACTTGAAATTGAATATGTATTGTTTAAAAACAATTTAAATAACTAATTTTTCAACTTAAAAAAATGTTTGAATTTAAGTTTCCTTTGGTCAATATGACAATATGAGAGTATGTGTTCGTGTGTGTGTATGTGTGTATGTATGTCAAAACTTTAAATAAAACCAACTGTACACACAAAATGTACTTTCCGAGCACTCTATTTCTTTCAACAGCATAAATGTCTAAGCTTAAGAGGTCTTGATAATAAACTATTTTTCGTACAATACATTTTATATTCTGAGTGAATTATGCAAGTTTAGCATTATGTGCTATTAATAAAAAAACTTTTTCAATAACGTACGTAGACAATAAAATATTGAATTGTAAGCTAAGCCTCTAGAAGTTTTTTCCATGTACCTATACAATTTACCCATTCCCCTCTAATAAAATATATAAAATATATTTTATATTTCCCATTTTATCAATGACGATTAATGTACTGTATCCTATAAGCCGAATTAAAGTATAATAACTAATATGACTGTGTGTATTTTTATGTAACTGAAACTTAAATTTTTATTAATTGTTATTCTTCATATTAAAATATTATCATACAAGTTTAAAATATAATCAAAAACAGAAACTTTAAATATAATGAAATATAAAAAGTTTAAATTGAAAATCATACCTAGTTTTTAGCACTTGTGTCAATTGAATATGATCAGAATAGAATAGTATAGAAGTTTAGGGTTATTAATTCAAAAGCAGTGATAAACCATGGAATTTGAAAACAAAATTGTTTTTAATGCTATTATAGATCATTAACGTACATGATGATGATAATATGAACGAATATTAACCCGAATGGATTTTAAAATGTATTAAATATAAATTTGTCAATATGATATTCTAAGATTGAGTTTTCATAACTTCCTACCCTTATATCTTAAATTTTAATTAAAATAAATAAAATCATAATATTTCTCGTATGAAATAAAAATTATTATGTATCAAATGTAATCGTTTATGAAAAACATTATAACATAAACCGTGTAACTTAGTTTATATTACATCAAGTTTAAAAAAAAAATCGAGTAAATTCAATTCAAGTCATTGAAATCATTTTTTTTATTTTTTTATTTTTTTTGTATCTGTCATCACCTTTTAGGACAGTAAAAATGCTTCGATTTTCTTCAATAGTACTTTTTCTGATAGGAAAGTGACTCTAGTTGGTAATTTGGGTCAAAAGTCAAAAGTTAAAATTTCCCAGTAGTTTTCAAAAGCGCCGTGAAAAACAATTGAAAAATTAAGGGAAAAACCGGAATTTTTACGGAAAACCAATTTTCGACAAAATCGATTTTGGTTTTTGGTATAACTCTAAAAGAAATGACCATAGAGACATGAAATGTTGACCGAATGTTTATATAAGCATTTTCTACCCACCATAGCATTTTCAAAATATTCTGACTTTTTTTGAGCTATAAACATTTTCAGTTTCCAATTTTTTTTGTTTTTTTTTCTATAAATGTCAATAAAATTTTATTGGGTAAAAAATCTTGAAAATTTAATAGTAGGCTTCTAATATATAGTTTCAAAGGCAGATGAAAAATATTAAAAATCCGTAGTCACAAGTTTTTTTTATAGGTAATCAAAGTTCAATTTTTGACAAAATACGTAAAAATGACGAAAATCTGCTATTTATTTTGAGTTAGAAATTCATAAAAATTTTTCTTTTTATATCTAAGGTTTCAAAATGTAATACAAGAATCCTCATAAGTTTGCCTAATTTTATCAATAAAAAAATGTTTATAAGCAAGTCAACATACATTTTTATGAGCATTTTAAGTTCAAATTTGTACAAGATGAGATATCCATCGAATTCTCATGTAGCGATTTTCTTATTTTGTTGCAATTCAAAAACAAATAACTGTAGATGCATATTATATCATTTAATTCAAATTTAATACCATCCATTATACAATGATCTACTTGTAACCTACTGTACAGCAGAGCGACATCCACTTGACCCCCTTTTTTATTTATTTATTTTAGTTTAATATTATGTGAGTTCAGAGAATAATTTTTCTTATTTAGGAGGGAGTATATACGTAATTTTTGAGAGGGCATAGCCACTCCACTACTCCAGTCTCCTTAGTTAAGCTGATTTCCACAATGTATATCCATTGTTCATTACCATATTATTTATCCGCAGATTTTAATTAAAACATATAATTTATTAGGTAGTTATGTAGTTAAAACATTAATATGGAATAAATACACAGCTATATAGACATCTGGCCGTCGGACAGTGATGTCATGGGGCTGATCCCGAGGGGACGTGGTCGGCCTTTGCGATGACCCGACCACGCTCTCGTTGGGCCTCGACGACGGCTTAAGCCTGTGTGTATCAGACGTCGAAGCAGGAAGATGCTCGACGGCGGAGATAGAAATAAAATATGGCATGCAGCGGTGGCACTTGCAGCAGCCGGAGACGCTGGAAAAGGATCGCGATCAGCGGGACGAGTTTGAAGATCATTCACTGCTGGAGGACTACCGAAAGAATTAATATGTAATGGATATGCTGCCGTGTCCGGGAAACCGGCCCGCTCGTGAGGTGCGGTGACGGTGTTTGTTCTGCTGTGGTTAGGAGCAAGTGGTCAGGTGAACCGGACTAGAAAGTCTGCAGGCTGCAGATCGAATTGCGTGTGTCAGAATTGGTGTCGGGACCGGAGATGGTGACATTCAAATCAATGATCTTGGTAGAACTAACGTAAGTAATGGTGAAACTGAAAGTGTTAAGAAGCGACATGGCATTTCTATAAGAGCACGACAAGAAATGAAACGATTTGACCACATAATAAATAACATACATCACAGCAAAAGCCTAAATCGTGTCCAAATGAAATACTGCCAAATAAACAACATATTTCGTAAGTTATAAGTATACGGTATTTATGAATTAAGAGTGTTACAACTTACTATGGACTATAGAATGTCAAAGAATCGTGAAAAAATCAAAACTGTTAATTTTCAGTAAAATTATAATTTCAGCATACCAACGATTGACCGGCAAGTTTCCACTATCTAATGATATGCTAGCAGTTTTTGAAGCCGTAACGCTCTTCCTGGAACTTCCATCACCGTCACGCCTCTTACCCTTCGATCAGTTTCACCGTCACCTCCAAAAGTACCTGTCACCATCTCCCCGACACAACACGGCACGCGCCTTGTTCTGCGACAACCTTTCTAGTCCAAACGGCTCGACCGACCTCCAACCTCAGAAAGAACACAAGTGCCGGTTTCACAGACGCGTGCTGCATTTCCGTGATTGTGGTCCTTCGGCAAAGGCTGATTTTCAGAATCGTCCTCTTGCTGCTTACTGATCCTGATCCTGTGGCTGCTGTCGCTGCTGCATGCCATAGTAATCGCCGTCGAGCACGAGCACATCCTCCTCTTGCTCCTTCGAAAGTACTGTCAGATGAACCGCAGTCGACCTCCGTTGTAAGTGCACTCTGCGCTGACGTCGCGTCCAGACGAGACACCTGTAAGCTCGGTGGCCGCTCGGCGTCCTGGTCAGACAGTCCACCGCAAAATATACTCTGTTGTCTATCGTCCATTATGTCTGAAAGCCGGCAATGAACATACCCTGATTTCGAACCAGCGTTTCTACTCAGTTTCTTGTGTTCAAGAAATATTGAAAGGTATTTTTATTCACGCTCGTGCATTGTACAACATAAACAATAACGGAAGTGTAAGACTAAATCATGGATTGGCGACATATTTTAAAAAAATCGTATTAAAATACAAAATACATTTGATTTTAATGAGTAGTATTGTCGAATACAGAATATTATACGATGAATTATCGTATAAATAAATTTGAAAAAAGCGGATAAGTGAATGTCGCTCTACTCTACAGAATGTTAGAAGTCGGTCACTGTATAATGAATGTTATTAAATTTTAATTCAATGATATAATATCATTGTACACGAAAAACGATTCTGAACTAAAACGGTTTGTCATTGTAGATATTTTATGCTATATTTTTATATTGTTATAACTTATTCTTATTAAGGTAGCCGGTAAGTCGAAATAATATTATATAATTTGTTACGTAATTTCATCCAAATTTGAACATAAAATAACCATAAAAAAAAATGTGTTTATATTTTTGAGATCTTTTGGATGTAGAATAATCTACTTACGTGGAACTTTGTTTTAAATGTTCTATCCTTAGCTATGCAATTTGAATATTTAACAATTTTTAACTACAAAATCATAAAAAAAAAGATCAATGTTGTCAATAGTTGAACTTTAAAAAAATTGAGGCTATGTATTTTAATATTTTTCAACTACTATTCTAACAAAATATCAGAGACTCGTATTACATTTTTAAACTTTTTGACCAAACAATTAAAATTTTATTGACATTTATAGAAAAAAAAACTTAATAAATTGTAAACAGAATATGTTCGTAAACAGCAAAACACGAGTCAAAATAATTTTATGGTGTATAGAAAATGAAAGTATAAACATTCAGTGAAACTTTCATGTACCTATCTAGAGTTATTCGTTTTTGAATTTCAACAAAATAAGAAAATCGCTACATGAAAAATCGAGTGAATATCCCATGTTGTAAAAATATGAGCTCATAAAAATTTAATTTGATTTTCTTGTAGACATTTTTTTTTTCTTTTGATAAAGGTAAACAAACTTATGAGGAATCTTATATTATATTTTGAAATCTTAAATTTAAAAAGGGCGGATAAGTGGATGTCACTCTGCTGTTCAGTAGGTTCCAAGTAGGTCACTGTTTAATGGATGGTATTAAATTTGGATTCAATGATATAATATCATTGTATACGAAAAACGATTCTAAGCGGAGACGGTATGTCAGTCTAGGATATTTTAAATTATATTGACATTGTTATTTTACGGTAGCTGCTAAGTTGAATTAATATTATTCATATTATTTAATTAATAACCTAAAATTATCAATGATGCTAGAAAAATATTATAACGTATACTTTTACTCGTTAAAATTGATTTTAATATGTAATTTTGTCCAAATTTGAACTTAAAATGTCTGTAAAAATAACTGTGTTTATATATTTTTTAGATTTTTTGTTTACAGTGTGTACTATTTATTAGAATCTTTATTTAAAATTTTCAATCCTTAGTTATAAAAACTGACCATTTTATAATTGTTTAATTACAATGATTGATAATTTTCGAGATTTTGATGAATTTTGTCAAAATTCGAACTTTAAATGCTTATAAAAAAAATGTGTGCTTATGTATTTTTAATATTTTTCAATTGCTATTGTAACAATATATCAGGAGTCTTGTATTAAATTTTCATTATTTTTGGCCCAACAAGTATTTATATAAAAAAAACTAAAAAAATTGAAAATTTAAATGATCCTTAAAAAGCTCAAAAACAGTCAAAATATATTAAAAATTAGATGGTGTATAGAAAATGCTTATATAAACGTTCAGTGAAATTTTCATGCATCTACAGTAACTAGTTTTTGAAATGCAACAAAATAAGAAAATTGCTACATGAGAATTCGATGGATATCTCATCTTGTACAAATTTGAACTTAAAATGCTCATAAAAATGTATGTTGACTTGCTTATAAACATTTTTTCATTGATCAAATTCGGCAAACTTATGAGGATTCTTGTATTACATTTTGAAACCTTAGAAAATTGAAGCATTTTTACTGTCCTAAAAGGTGATGACAGACACAAAAAAAAATAAAAAAACACACGTCATTATGAAATCAATACATTCATCATTTCGCTCAGAATCTAAAATAAAATATGTTATGAATTTATTTTATAATTTGCACATTTTTGTCATTTTTACGTATTTTGTCAATATTTGAACTTTTAAAAAATAATTGCTACTTTTGATTTTTAATATTTTTCAAATATGATTATAACAATATATTACTAGCATTGTATTAAAATGTCAATCTTTTTTTACAATTTTATTAACATACAAAAAAACACATCATTGTAAAATCAATACATACACCTCTCCACTCAAAAACTAAAATTTTACATTTCAAGTTATTATAATAAAATAATAATAAAATGTCATGATAATATAATAATATATTTTATTTTCAAAAAAATTATGGGTTTTATTTTCTATGAAACAAAATCATAAACAGAGGTGTTATTAAAAATGGGTAAATATCACATTGTTCCATAAATTGTAAGTTTTTATTTTTTACATAAATAAAAAATGTATGATCGAAAAACTGATTATATAAACTTTTTAAGCACTCATTCCTCGTATAAAAGGTTACGTCATACAATAAGAATATAAAATAATAAAAACTGTATCCCTATAAGAAAAATATGATATCTCATTTAAATTATAAAAATATATTAGATTTTAATCTGAAATCTTAAATCATGGTTTAATACTAAGAATTACATAATAGAAAATGAAAGCTTATTATTAAAATAATAATTAAAAATGTAGTATAAGATAATAAGACTATAGATAGGCAAATTCACTACATAATTGTGTTGATTTTTTGAATACTTAGTTTTGTGAAGTATCATGATGAGAATTGCGTTATTCTCCTCAGCACAAATAACAACTCCCAAGCTCAATCGAATAAATATTATTAACTTGTGTGTGTAAAAATAACTAAATCTGGACAAGATCGCGTTTGATAGCAATTAGTTTAATGATTAATGAGTTGTGTCATATACATTATTATAATTTAATACATTCTTGTATAGAACGTTGGAAAATATAACTATATACTCAAAAATAATGAGAAATTAATATAGTCTCAGTTTTTCATATTATATTTTGTTATAATATTAACTATATATACATAAACTACAATTATAAATATTATTATTATCTATTTGATGATTTAAGTATTAGTATTATTTTTAGAAATTCCTGTTAATACATAGTGCCATATTAACTTATGTCATTCCATAAAATGGTATATAATTACATTATTTAAAACAATTTTTTCACTCACGTTTTAAATTATTAATTTAAACTTAAATTATTATTGCCCATTGGCCATCGCCCATCACATTGTGATCAGCTGAATACCTTTTTATATAATTTAATTTTCTCATTATCCAGGACCATAATTACACTTGAAAGCAAAATGTTACACGGTCACACAAGTAGTACCTAATACATTCTTACAAGCGAGCCTTGTATTAACTAAGCATGTTGATAAATTATGTTTGAAACTTAGTTTTTATTCCAGTTTTTCCGTTTCATTCACGGGATTTTAACATTATAATTTTGGAGAAACAACTTTATCGTATATTATACTTTTTATCGTATTGATTTTTTACTCGAATAGATTCATAAACACTGCCGATATTTCTTACGCTTAAAAAAATAAATAATTATATCACTAGCTCTTCTCTTCAATAAGTTTTATCGTCGTCTTCATTGTGGACGAAACACCCACCAATCGATTGTCAAATTGCATTTTTATTTGAAAGTAGTTTTCAGTTAAAATTCACCATGGCACATCGTTTGTCCTGTCACACAGTTTTCAAGTAATCAAGAAGCGATAATAATGCCAAAGCCATTATTATCCAGATTTTTTTAAAAACATTTCATATTTGTTCAACGTCGAATGTTTTGGTATATCGTCGTATTTGTCAAGAAGAGTACCTAGTAAAATATCCGGAGATAATACGCAGAGAAACTTTTAAATTAGGATTTTATAATCGAATTGGATATTATTATTCAGCGACAATCGGGGAGCTGGTATTTCATTAAAATATATTATTATTAGAAATGCGGGTGGGGGAAATGCTATTAGCGCCAGTGGAAAAATAAAGTTTTCCTAAACCATTGCCACACCTTTGGTATTCAAACATAACCGGGATCTAATGATATTTATTTATTTTTTCACTTTTTTGTCTTTTCTACTCCGGTCATATTTTTTTCTTTTCATTTATTTTGAAATAAATTAAACGTTTGACGTTTAATAAAAAAAACCACTGGCCTCGAAAATATTTTATTTATATTCGTATTTTTTAAATACACTGATTGTCGGAAACAAAAAAATCCATACCAAAACAATGGCTTTTGTATGATGATCTTCAAATTTTTGTTTCATGAATTCGGTGTTGAAGTATTCTTTTCAAAGAAAAAAAACTATAGCAATTATTATAATGAATTTTGATAGTAATATTATGTCCATAGTATATACTTCCAATATTGACCACACTAAATGGATACGTGGATATACTTAGGATTCACAATATTTTTTGAACTATTTTACTTTAAAGTATAAACGATACTTCTAAGAGTTGATAATTTACTACTTTGAGAGTTATGCTTTTTTATTGCTTATACCATTCTAAAGATTCTGATTAGAATCCACGAGGAGTATAATATATTGGTTTCAAAATTATTCGCTCGGAGCGATGAGTGTGTTGATTTTACAATGATGCGTGTTTTATTTTTATTTTTATTATTCGTGTCTGCGTACACGATAAGTAGTTGAAATAATGCTTTGATTTTCAATTGCAGTATCATATTTGATGGGAAAGTGATTCTAGTTGGTGCATTGGGGAGGTCAAAATTCAAATGTACCACTATCCATGACAGTGGCCCACTTGTAACCTACTGTCCAGCAGATCGACACCCACTTGCCCACCTGTTTACTATTGCTTAAACATAAATATAAGTACATAATATAGGTTATATATCTCGTATAATGATGTAAAGGTACTACTAGAATTATATTCGGGAAATTGTGAAATTTTCAAATACCGTTAATTAAACCGACGAAATGTTTACGACTGTGCGTGTATTTGTTGCATCTTATAACACTGCCGAAAAATCACGTATAATACTCTTGGATCTAAACTAAACTTGTGTAAAATGGGTCAGTGTGTATAATAACAAACAAAATATCTTGGGCGTACAAGAGAACAAACCCACACACACACACACACACACAAGTATTTCAATTTCCAATATCTTTAATAATTTATCTAACTGATTACCTTTTTACGGTTATTGAATGGATTCAAACGTCATAAATTACGATTATAAATTTGCATTGATTACAGATCGTTTGGCGACTAAACAACTTCCTTTAAAAGGGGTTTTGATCGGCAGAACAGATTTCTCTTAGCACCGAAACAAACCCGAATTTGTACAGCCAATAGCTGCAGTTTGGACGAGGACACAGTGAAACTGTATGGGAAACGTTTGACATGTCGAAACACTCAAAACTCAAGGGAAACAGAAAAAAGTTCTCAAGTTCTAGTCTTAATGTAATTTTGATACTATTGAATGAGATTTGAATTGAGTTCAAGATATCGAAAATATCAACGTTAAGTTTGACATAATAAGAATCTACCGGGCAGTATAATTTCAAGTCAAATTGTATGGTACATGCTGTAGAAACCCACCAGGCCGTCATCACAACCAGCCATTTAACGTCGTGGCAGCGTTATTGACTGAATCCCTTTATACGGACACATTAATACTGATGTACATATATACATAGTTTTGACGTAAAGTACAATAATAGCATCCTTCTCTACGCCAAATCACATAATATCCATTGCTCTAGACCAATCGTCTGGGTCAAAATATACCACACGGTATTCTTTCCTAGATTCTCGACAATACATCAACTATCGTGGTTTATTACATGTATCACACAGCTTAGCATCTCTAACAAACTGCACTCTTGGATTTTGATCGGCAAAACGGATTTCTTTTAGTTTTGAACGACGAGACAAACCCAAATTCATACCACCCATGCTGCAATTTGAAGGAGTACGCGCTTTCGTGAATGTATATGTAATAATAATAATAATAATAATATAATACATTTACATCTTTTAGTGTATATAATATTATCGTGTGTGCGTACGTGGATGTCAATAAATCTGCACGACCCCGGTGTACCAGTACCCCCGCACCAATTTTTGGGTTGGACCATAAAAATGGGTTTTGCGCCAAAAATATTCCACCCACCCTCCACCCCACCACTCTCCGACGCACCACCACGAAAGTTATATATTAACGGATTTTCGCGCCGAAACGTTTATATCGGCCCGTAGAGAAAATAATAGACCATAAAAAATGTATAATATTAAGTATTAAATGTATCCGCCCCCGTGCTCCCGCCACAGTTGCTTACACCACCGCCTCCGACGGTTGGCCATTTCGGAGCCGGGATTACCGAGGGGTCGAGGGCAGGACTTATATTGGAATACCAACGCAGATATAGGTTTAAAAACGAGTTATTCCCCTGACGGACTTTTAACATAATTTACGATATTTTATGGTGTGTACGACGAAAAAAAAAAGAACTTAATAATATAATGTCTGTGTATATAATACATATGTATACGCAATTTACATATAAGCATATATATATATAACTACTAACAGTAAATACTCCAAATAACTCGTGTCTATTAAATACGATTTCCTTGCGCACACGAATTTTATTATTTTAATTCCTCCTGAATTCTCGAACATTATTAATACCGACGCCGCCGAGTAGTTCGTGTCAAAAAAATGTTAGTTCAAACAACGTGCTTACATTTTGTTTAAACGACTTCGGATTAAATATTTCCGTTCTAAATCAATATATGATGCGGCGTATAAGTCGCGTAAAGACGTGTTATTATCATTATTTTTTTTTATGCATATTGAATACGTGATAAATTTCACAAAAAGATCACAGCACCAAGGTTGTTTATAGTAATATTTTAATTTTTTATTTACGATACGAGCTTACAACATTTGAAAAAGTGTAAAGCTTACCTACCTATACATATTGTATAAAGGAACTTTCAGAATTCATAGTGTCGCTCGATTTGAAATACATTCAATTTGAAGTTAACCCGTTACCGGCATTTTGTTATCGACCTACATAATATTAATATGAATAAACATCAAAAAACATGGCGTAATATAGTGCGAAGTCGTGAGATACGTGATTTATATAACTTAATTTAACATATAAAACCAATTTCGTTCTTACGAGGAAAGAATTTGAAACTGAACAAAATTACAATGTATATTGCTCAGCATACATGTACTCCAAAATTCCTAAGAAGGTATGAAAATTTAAACTTCAAATAAAAATTATATTTATATTTATATTATAAGAATAAGCAGATGTGCTATTAAGATGGGTAGCATAAAATTGGATTTAAAATATTATTCTTCAAATTGTACGAACATTTATAAATAATACATTCATTAGTTTTCAAAATTGAGAATTTAATTCTGATTTTTATAGCCTGTTTATAATAAATAGGCACCTAGATATTCTATTTATGGATTTAATGAGGTAAATATCTAATTACTAATCATTATATTTTTGATGAAATATTCTTTATTTTTATTCTTCTCTATACCGTGGAATATAAGAGGTCTAAGCAATGCACTATGACTTTGATAATGGTTAGCAGTTTTTGTTTATTGTTTGCAAATAATATGATATCAATGTGAAATTTCTTATAAATATTACACCATTTAGATTGCTACAATACGACTTAACTAATTATAATAATAATAACAATAGCTTTATTTCAACAATAACTTATCTTTACATATTTTAACAAAATATTATATAATGATTTATTAAATAACAATGTTTATAAATTAACAATATTGCAGCATTTGCAGCACACCAAAAAGCAAAGCTTGTGCTGAGAAAGCCAATTCTTAAAAGAAAAGAAGTGTTAAATATAATATGTATAAGCATAATAACAAATGATAATGAAAAAAAAAATTTACATAACAGTATAAGGAGACTTAGAATTAGAATAGACACAACATAATATAATAGATCAACTAATAGGATACAAAATCTAATAGCATGAGGCCAATAATGAATAAACAAAATAAATAGATAATAAGTGACATATATAAGACAGTTATGTAATAACTAAAATTAAATACAATCTAAATCTAATTTTTTTATATATTTTTTTAAAGTAGTTAATTTCTTGAAATTATTTAAATTAATATTAAATAAAATACATAAATATAATAGGTACTCTTTTGACCTAAAACTTTAGTACAATTTGATAGGTAAGCATTTATTAATATTTTGTTTAAATTATTATATAATTCAACTATCGAAATTAAATTCAAGGAAAAAATTATTCCAGTTCTATTTTAAGGGAAACATTATAATATAATCATTATTATGTATATTATTTTATTTATTAGATGACTTACAATAATTTACAATTAATAAGGTTTGCTGGCGAATGCATATCCCTACGTCACTCTCTGCAATATGAATTACGGAGTAACCATTTTGGTATGATTGTATTATAAAAGAAGATATTATAAAATTTCTTATTTGTTATTCACGTCAGGAGACCTCGTTCCCAAAAAGAATATTGAATGTTTGTATAGCTTGGTTATGCCTGTTGGATTCTATGATAAAAATTAAAATAATATTAGGTACTGCTTGTTACCATATTATAACGTGAAAATTAATTTACTCGTGGACCGTAGTAGTTGTTTTAGTTATTATAAAATTCCCAACTGTAACCATACATGTATTCACATTTATTATGAAACGTAATTGCGTAAATAATATTAATATGTTAATGTTAGTAAACTTACATATTTTACCACATTGAAAAAACATCATACTATTGACTATAGAAATAAAATATTTCGCAAATTTATACCGTCCAAAATTAGTGTCAGCATATAGGTTGTATAATATAGAAGAAACATTATGTTTATTTTTAATTAAAAAGATGGTAAATGTTGTTATTTTTAGATTCTAAGCAAGGCGATGAATGCATTGGATTTAAAATAGTTTTTATTTATGTGTGTCCGTATCACTTTTTTGTTTGTAGCAGTATTAAAAATGTTTCATTCTTAACTTTGAGTGTGGTGGTTTCTGATAGTAAAGTGAATCTAGTATTCTAGTATCGAGGAATAAAAATTGTGAATAATCATTGTGACTTATAATAATTGTTTAATTTCACCATAGAGTTTACATTTTATGCATTTAGTCCATCGTGTACCTATAACATAAATAAGAAGTACATGTTGATATACTTGTAATAAATTCATTCGAATTGAGTACAAATTGTACTCAAATGCAAGTAGGTACCTAAAAAGTAGTTCAACTTAATCAATACCACTATATAATTGTAAATCATATTATAAGTTTTGGACTTTTATAATTCCAATTATTGATATAGTTAAAGTGGAATATTGTAAGTCTAGCGATGAAAATATTTTTAATTCCATACTTGAATTGGTTTTTATATTTTATTGATAATTTAATTCAAAGTAAATTACACTTCTTTTGAATCCATAAGACCTTCATTATTTTATATCAACAATTATTGTAATATAACCAAATGTCTTTTATTCGGTCACTGCGTTTAAGCATTCAAAGTGGTGTATAACATCTTAAATTAGTTAGAATTTAAAGTGTCTATATTTAAATTGGCTATATTAACCTCCGATTATTAGATAATCATAATTACCCATCATAAAGTTTCTACTTAAACTCATACTAACTCCTTTCGTGATATATTTATTGTTCATGTGATGAGATGCGCTGACCGGACCTGAAACCGGAATTAAACGATTAACTGTTCCGTGTTAAATATATATACGGAAGTAGTACTATGAGAGAGGTCTTTTTAAGGATACAGCATTGCAAGTCTGTCGGGAAGGATATCCGGTAGAAATATCCATGATATACCTAAAAGGTTTCAACTCGAATTTACTTTTACAATTTACATAACTTCAGCTATTTCACATAGTTTCTCTGTAGTTAACCTATTTTATTTTATTTTATTTTATTAGATATAAATGGTTTGAAAATAATAATAATACTTACAATATAATATATTTGATATTTTGTTTCCGTCTCGAAATCAATATTTAACATCTTATTTTTGGTTTGTATGGTTTATTCTGTGATTTTATTGTATAACATTCATTATATTATATTTACCGACCATATTGTGTTAAGGAAGGACATTTTATTAACTAATTATGTGAACCGTGTTAATGAAATCAACGAAAGTCATAACTCATAATGGCATAACTTTAAGCATACCTACACAAAGATTTGTTTAATACTCCGCATTAACGAAATTTTATTATAAAAATATGAAATAAATAAATTCATATAATATATTATATCTCAAGGTTATACAAATTATATAAAAATAAACAAACTCATGTAAAGTGTTTCTGATAATAATATCAGTTTATTCAACTAAAAATCGTTGACATCATTTCTGGAGAATTTCCTTGTTTATTATTTTAGTAATATTTCTATAAAATAACTTTTGTATAAGCTCGTACAGGCAGCTTCGAAAAAAACCACTAAAAAATTATCCAAGCTATGAAATATCATTAAAAAAAAATAATTATAATAAAACAGTTTTCTTTTATGCATATTTTGAAATAAACATTGATTTAAGTAAACCAAAATCTACAATTTAAAATTAATAATTTTTTTATCGGCATAAATATGTATAAAAGTATTTTTTGAAGTAATTTTCTTCAAAATCATAAAATTGTGCACATTGTTTTGCAGTAAAAAAATCCTAAACATTTAAATATTCATACCTAAAATTTTAAAATGTTATACAATTTGTCTCATAAGTTGTTAATACTGTAATTTAATAAAAATGTTGATTCTATAATTCCACAATACAATTAATGTAATAATAATAATGAAAATAATAAAATCAGCTTATCGTAATTATACTCATAGGAAAATAAATTACTCAAAGATCAATTTCAAATACATGTCATAATAAATATACCTTCGAAGAAATGTAATATAGTCAGACAGACCGTTTTCACCCAGAATCGTTTTTCGTATGCAATTATATTTTATTATTGGATTCAAATTTAACACAGACATTATAGTAACTTACTCAACGATAAAGTACACTTGACATACATAGGTAGGTACTCAAAATCTCAACCTGCTGTATCTACAACAAAGTGGTTACCAACTTGTCACTTTTTTATATATTCTGATAAATATAATTAAATATGTATAATATTTACATTCCCTATTTTTTCAAATTCGCAATTATATTGATGTCAACATGATATTTTTTGTATTGTTTTTTTATGGTTATAATATTTTGAATCGTATCATACATTATATTATATTACATGTGATTTCTTTATTTTTATAAATATATTCTAGGTATCATAGTGAACCATGCCCAACTTTTCGTATGAATTATTTTATCGTTGCTTTCAATTGTATAATAAATAATAGCAATATCCACCATTCCATTTCTATCCTTTGCCAAGGTGTACCAAAAGATACGAGAGGCCGAAATTTCACAAAAGACTATTTTGATAATATATAAAAATTATTATTATGTATTTTAATTATAAATAAAATTGTGTTATCGATGTAAGACAAGCAACGCAGTTATGTAGTGACATTGCCTAATTTGAACGCCGTCTTACCATTTTATGAATAATATAATAACTTATTTCATAGATATATTTATAATATCTATTGCTGATAATCAAGGCCGTAACTGGGGGGGGGGGGTCCAAGGGTCCGCCCCCCCCCCGAAATTTTTAAAAGTAAAAACATTTTAGCGGTGAATATAGTTTATTAACTATAAATTGTATTAAATAATAATTGTATACTTTCGTTAAAGCAGTAATTTAAAATAAGATAAAATTTATCATTTTATTTTATTTCAACGTCGTAATAAAGATTAGAATTGATAGATACGGTTAGGTACTAGTTACAATAAAAGGTGATTGTCACAGATAATATAAAATAAACTTATATATGAAATTCGGTCGCAGAAAATCCAAATTATTTAAGATTATGAAACAAGAATATAACAATATTGTGTGTATTGTAAAATATTCATTTTACTGCTATTCGTGCTCACGTAAACTGTATAAAATGAGTAAAAGAAACCAACTTCAAAATTATTTTACAGAGAGACAAAAGGTATGTTAAAAATTTACTTTTTTACTTGATTATTATTATATAAAATATACCTACAGTATAGACCAATTAAAAAGTACCTACTACTTTATTTATTTTAGACTGATGATATCCCCACTGTCCAAACACAAGTAGATATTAACTTATCATCTGATCAGGAAAATAATGGGTTAAATTCAAACTATAACGAAACAATTGAGGTTGAAAACAACGATATTAGTTACTGTTTGAATAAAAATGTGTGTGATGAACTAAAATTAAAATTTTTAACTTCTCCTTGGATGCCAGATAAAAATTATGTATTTCCAACATCCACAACTTCAAAAAAAAAACTAAAATTTCAATTTAACTGGTTTGAACGTTTTTCATGGCTTGTTTACTCGACAATTGATAATGGTGGTACCCTATGTAAATACTGTGTAATATTTGGTCAAGAATTTGGAGGTAAAGGCAATAATCAAAAACTTTCCTCTTTAGTATTCAAAATTTTTAATAATTGGAAACATGCAATTGAAGTATTTAGTGAACTTTTTTAGTGAAAGTTTTAGCTGCATTACTAGTTTCAACTGCAACACCCGAGAGAACGTTCTCAACGCTGAAACGGATGAAAACATTTTTGCGAAACGCTATTGGACAAAACCATCTAAATGGCCTAGCATTATTAAGTGTTCATAGAAATATCAAAGTGGATCCCGAAGACGTCCTAAATAAATTTGCTCTTCAAAAAGATAGAGCTATTTTACTAAAATAAAATAGTCAACATATTGCATGGTTATATAGACTATAAATTAATAATTATTTTGTAAATTTAATATTGAAAAAATTGTATTTTATATTTTATCTTTTTTTAATTTGTGCTTTTAAGTAATGTGAATAAGTCTATATGTATATAAATAATCAACTATTATGTTTATGTAAATTGAATATTATAATAATGACTTATGTTTTTAATAATGATAATAATAAAATTTTATATTTTTAACGTAAAAATGAAGTGTTTAGTATCTATATTTAAAATAATATTAGTCCCCCCCCCCCGAATTTTTTTTCCAGTTACTGCCTTGCTGATAATATTAATATATTATTATCAAACAATAAAATAAAGATTTATTTATAAGCCTAAGCGATATGACATTTTTGATTTTATCAATTTTAGATTTAATGTGACGCGTTTACCATTTTTATTAATTCAATATTTCTTAAACTCTGTATGGTAAAATAAATAATAGGCTCTAAAATGTAATATTTAAATTTTGTTTAATTGAAAATTTCAATTTATTGGATCTGAAATTTGTTTTCCACTTTATAGTTGTATTGTACATTTTTATCATTTTATAGAAATGTTATGTTATTTTTTGATTTCTTTTAATTGGAATTTATAGTTTTAATTATTATTTTGACCTAATGCTATTTCTATTAAATTTTTCATCTTAAACCTATATTCAGTAAAAAAATTAAGTTTTTTATTGTTAAAATTGAAACCCTATCACTAGTATGAACAGTAACTCGTTCATTTTTCATTAATCATTATCCCAACAGCTAAATATATTGCCTGAGAAAATAAGACGTAGGAACAGCTTAGTACAGTAATATTATCGGCTAGTCCATATAACTATTTATAATGATTGCAACTAATATAATTCTGGTATTATCGGGTACAGTTATAAAAATATGTTTTCATTAATCGTGTAAAATAAATATACTTTTATAAAACAACCTAGGTACATGTGTCGTGGATAAAACAATAGGGTTATATATATATATATATAATATTATAATATCAATGTGACGTGTGAACTAAAATTTGATAACATTAATTCCATTGACGTACATTTGGTACGATTATAATAATTTAAAGGTTTGATTATTATTTTAAAATTGTGATTTTAAGCGAATACCTACGAGGATTCTCGTATTTAGCCCTTACATAATACCTAAACTAAGGCTGCAACTTATACTAGCCAATTGCATATGTCTCTGATTTCACAACTACCTATATATATATATGTATGTAGGTACTTCAACGCGGATACCCTCCTCAACCATTGCGTTCGAATTTAACATTGTTTCATTGCTAAATGAGTATTTACATCGGGGTCGAGTTTCACACACAATTATTGTGTAGAACGGTGGTAAAAGGTAATAGGAGTTATTCGTCTTTATAGTTTCTCCTCCCGTTCAACCCTACAAATCCAAACGGCCAATCTTGTAATTCCGCCTTTTGAGCAAAGTAGTCGGCTGGCTATAGCTGTAGTTGTCGCGTTAATGAGAATCTTATTTGTTTTTATTTCTTTTACATTATATAAATGAAACAAATGTGAGCTTAATACTACCGATGCCATTACATGGGAACCTACCTACATTACTTTATAGTGTAATACATAATTTTTGACGAGAGAAAAATATAATATAATACAATACTATACTATTAAACATGACGCTTATAACTAATTTTATTTTAATCATGATTTAACACGCGTTCACGTATACATTTCGTTGTTGAAGAAATATATTAAGGATAATTTTTTTTTGTTTTTCATTACTTCATTTAGATACATTTTTAGTCGAATGTGGCTGAGTGTAGTATTACGTCAGACTAGAATCTAGAATATTATATTTTTAAGCCGTATAAGCATGCATAAGATAAGTATACAAATTATATCATGTCGTATATCCAAAATCAAATAAGTCTCGAATATTTTTTATAATTTTCTTTGAAATGTTTACAATTTATAATGTTGAGTTTTTAACCAGATACGTGATGAATGTGTATGGTTACGTAAACTATAATTTTCTTATTAATATCAGTGGAAAATAAGTTACTCTGATTTTACTATTTTTATTTAAATTAATTTTTTTATCGATCTCGATATTAAAAAATTTTGGCAAATTGACTGGTGACTTTTATGCATTGTAAAATAGTTTCGTTGTTTTCGGGTTCGGACCGAAAGAGGTGTCTAGGTGTTCTCATATTAAGTTCAAGCTTAACCTTTTGCTTTGGAATTGACAGCATTCGATTAGCAGTATTTTATGTTTAATCGAGATGCTAACTTCACAGGATTAACATTGAGCAGAATTTTATTTGGCTATAAGGAATCCTTGTTCTATTCTATCGCTAAGTTTAATATCGCTATCGTTAAATACAGCAGTATTTATGGTTTTATATTTTAAATTCAAGATGATTAAAAATTAGATCAAATTTTAATTTTTTCACGTGGGTGATAGTGAATCACAAGTGAAAAAATTCCCTATACTTTGCAAAACAATCCAAAACCCTACTAAAAAACGTTTATACCAAATTATATACTAAAAAAATTAGAAGACATTGATAAAAAGTCTGGAAACATAATACATAAATAATATAAAATATGTATATTATGTATATGTGAATATGTGTATGTGTATGTGTGTTTATGTTTACACATAATATGTATGGGAAAGTAATAATACGGACGATGATAGCGAAAAATTATTAGAAAAATTGTGAAGCCTGTCTCGTTTTATAATACATAGAACTTCTCACCACTGATCAGTTAAACTTATCAGTTAACAGACTTGCGAGTATTTATTTATTAGTATATTAATAATATACAGAAATAACTAAAGTTAATGAAAATAATCAAGTTTAGTTAGGAGAACTCAAGATCGATAATTTAGAAGTTAGCAGTTAATAAATTAAAAATTTAACTCTATAAGTTAAAAGTTAACATAGAAAAAAATTAACTTAACTCAGTTTAAAAAAAGTTAATCTACTTAAATCACATAAATAATGACTTCGTTATTTTTGATTTCTTAAATTATAACAGTTCTATGGAACTTTTATCATAAAGTATAGTGTATAATATACTTATTTTACTTTATATGTTTATTAAATATTTAAACTATAAAACACACCTCATATTAATTTAACAAATATTAATTTTTTTATATCAAATAGCAATTTAAGGTCATATCAAATTATGAATTATATAAAATATATCTTTAAAAGTACAATATTATTTTATCAAGAAAAATAACAGAAATGTTTGTTTTATTATAGTATTGGATTATTTTTATTTTTTATTTGTAAATTAATAAAACTATATAAACGAAAAATGTCAAAATTTTTTTAATTTGATGGTTTTTTTAAAAATCAACTGAGTAAAGCTAAGTTATTCCAACCGTCAATTAAACTAGATAAATTCATAAGTTGATTAGAAAATTAACAAATTATAGCTAACTTAAAAAGTTAAAAAAAATTAACTTTTTAACTAGTTAATACCCACCTTTGGAAATAACCAACAATTATTTTGATGATTACAACTAGCTACCATTTATTTTTTTAACTGATTGCCATGACCACGTTATAATCTAATCAGAAAATCAGCAATAGTTATCAGGGAATTAGCAGAAAATGATCAGAAAATAAGCAGAAAAATATCACAGATTATGTTATATTTATAATTAACCTACATGTGAGTGTTCAATATTTCTTTAAAGGCTTTGTCTTAATTTTATTATTTTTTTTTAGTTAATATATTTGTTTCAAAATATACATTTTACAAGTAACAATAAAGTTTGACAATTTTTTAGAC
This sequence comes from Nasonovia ribisnigri, assembly GCA_027563435.1. Classification (NCBI taxonomy): domain Eukaryota; kingdom Metazoa; phylum Arthropoda; class Insecta; order Hemiptera; family Aphididae; genus Nasonovia; species Nasonovia ribisnigri. Next base: position 144,610 of record JANEHU010000115.1, read on the forward strand.
CATAGATATTATATTATATTACGTTAATTTGGAAAGCAGATAAACAAATATATCGTACATCATTGTACAATATAAGTCAAATTTCAATGTTATGTACAACGGATTTTATTTAGTAACAGTGCACATAATTATATTAAATTATATTATATTAAACGAATTATAACTATGCAAATATGATAATAATATTTAAAAATTTAAAAAAAACCAATGTTTATTAAACAATAATTATTATTTGTTTATTTTCTTTGTGTTATATGCAAATATGTATATTTTTAATTTTAACAGTATAACGTGTAATGCAAAATGTTTTATGTCGTAGAATAATTTATACATATTAGAATAGTAAAAGTAATACACAGATATTATTCATTTTCACGTTTTAAGTTAAGCTAAGCAATTAATAATCCAAATATATTTATAAACACTTATAAATGGAATTATTGATACTTTGTGTAGTAATGGCAATGAATAAATAAACTATGATTGGTATGGCATAACATTTGTTTTAATAAATAACGTTTCACGTTACCATATTATATATTTTTCAAATAATCTATTTTAATGAATAATATACAAAATACCAAAAATATTGTGAAACCAGTACAAAATAATACTACAGATAATAATAAGTATGAATAGGTACCGTTATATTGCTGAATTTCAGCACCACAATTTTTTTTTGCTTTAAAAGAGATTTTCAAAAATTTTACAATCTACGAAATGTAATAAAATTAAAAATTAGAATCTCCTTATGCCTTTTGTGTGTGTAGCAAAAATTTCAAAACAATATAGGTGGACTAGATAGCCAATAAATGTATATTGGTAGATCCATTAATAGCCCACTGTAAATGCAGAACCAACATTAATATTGATTCAATTATTTTGATTGTTGGCCAAATAGAGAAAATAATCATTAGAAAATTGTTGTAAAATATTCCTTTGAAACAAATAAGTTAAGCAGGTATATAAAATATACAAAATTAGGTAGGTATTTAACTCTTATGTAGCTATAATGTTTACATATCGTATAAATATAAATTTAACTTATTTTCCCAAAATGTACATTTGGTGATATCTATACCTATATTACCTATACTAGCTGCCCGATCTTCCTCTGGAAGAAATTAATACCAAAAAAAGAAACAGACATCGTTATCGGTGAATATGTGAAAATAAGGAAGCGCTTAGGTCAGAAACGCTCAAAACCAGTTTCCTTCGTCTCCAAAATCAGGTTAGATTCTTATATATATAGATAGAAAATAGATAACATAATCGAATGTGTCTTAACTGGCTGATTGATAAACATAGAGCCTAAACTACGATAACTAAGGACTTGAAATATTCATAGTACCTTCATACCACCATGTAATTGGAAAGTATTTTCCGAAATTGGCATTTAAATCTTTTAAAGAGGTGCTCCAAAAGAATTGAAGAAATGGGATGGGAATTGAATTTTTTCGCTTGTAAATAGTTGCCATTGGTCACAAATTATAAAAGTTAGGTAAAGGTAATAAAAATAATGAGGAATTATTTTATTTTTTATTTATAAATGACTGCAACTGGTTACATAAAATAATATAATGACATTTTTAGTATGATTGAAAATAAATGTAAGCTGCATTTAATATTTGATCACTATATTATTTATCCACATGGTAATTAGTAAAATCACAACCACGTATTTGATTATTTCAGATAGCAATTACGCGTATGAAAATAAAGTTACTTATTCCCATCGATCACCATACTAATAATTAGTAAACCATTAACCACAACAACGAAGTATTGTAAGAAGAGACAAACAAATGGACTAGCATTCTGCACTTCGTATAAAAACATATAAGTAATACTGTTTGTATGTAGAGTAATCAAATTAAATCCAAATACGACACGACAGTATTATTATAGTTTTTACTGTCCAAATCAAAATAATTCTAATCCGTTGCAGTTAAGTACACTAATCGTTTTATTTTATTTTATCTAATTTCTATTATTTCCGTAATTTTCTAGCACCGTTATGATATTTTACACATGTAAAAACGTTCAGCAAATTGTTAATTTTGCAAGATTTAACGGAATTAAGTTAGACCACTGTGCTAACTCGGCGTATATTGTAGTAAAAAAAAACTGCTTAAATAACATATTCTCTTATATTTTGCACGAGCGAATATTATTATTATATAACGTTAAAAATAAAAATTCATCTCGCATATTATAATATATGAATAAGTAAGTAGTATGCACAGTGCTCGCTCGAGATATATTATAAGTGTCCTTAGAATTGATGAAACAAAATGTAATTAGGTAGGGCATTATGAATAAATCAACTCAATAATTTTAATCAAATTATTTGAATCTAGTTTTTGGTAGAAAATAGTAGTATTACCATACATAAATTATGTTATTTAAAATAGATAAATAAAAAGTATGGTGCATTTGAATAACAGGAAAACATTTTGTTAATTTCAATAAAAATATAATAATAAACAATAAAATCCATGTGATAAAGTTTCTTTTATTTAAAATACAGAAAATAAAATGCGATATGAGATTAAAAGTGGTTGAAATTCTTCATAGTTTAATTGTTGAATGGCCCAAACACAATCTAACCAGAATAGTTATAGTTATCTGCAATACGGGAGTGGTTTTTGGCAATGTAAGTACAAATTCAATATTCTTAAAAACACACATTGAATAACTAATACGTTGATAACGATACACTTTTTTAGATTTATCAGTAAACCTATAATCACATTAATTTAATTTATTTTTTAAAGTAGAACAAATTCTCTTTTTTGGAAATTCCCCAAAGACTTAAAAGTGCAATACGTACGTACTACAATACACACAATTTATCAATTCCTTTGTGTTCTCATTATTCGAATAAATTCTTAAATATATTACATACTTTAATGCGTCGAGACTATCGATGTTTCTGATGTCGATAAAATATTAAAATGCAATTGTAATGTATACAATGGATTTGAACATAATTTTATGTATTTTGCATTAATTATTTAAGTCTTCGTACTAATCAGCCTAAATAAATAAAACTTATATAGAATATAAGCCATATTAAGGATTAATATTTAAAATTGAATAAGTTTTCTGATAATAAAAATGAAAAAAAGACGGCCAAGAGGGAAATCAAAACTCGAATTCCATCGATTGTTTTATCGTAGGTACATTTCTCGAGAGATACAATAAAATCCAACCGAGTGGCATGTTGTTTTTATTTATTTTTAACTACATTCCTATGCGTATGGTGCAGCAGTAATATGCGAATAATACGATGCCCGGAGTTCAATAATAATAATATGATGCAATAATGTATGTCAAAGGTATGCGCAACAATGGGCATTCAGTAGCCATAATTGTTGTTATTATTGAATAGACTCGGACGCCTTTTCCAGTGACGTGACTTGGGTTGGTATGGTGCTTAATATGTGTGTTGTATCAAGCTGAATTTAAATACAATAGTACAGCATCAGTTACGTGTCATTAAAAAAGAGTTGATATAAAAAAAAATGATCTACTTTGATTTTATGTTAAAAAATTATTTTTTTACAATGACGGTAGTACGGAACATCAAATTGTATTAAAATAACGATGATTTGCGAACTGTCGGATCCTCTTCTTAAGAAAGTGCACCTATTTTATACATCATATTATTATAATTATTCATTTTTTTTTTCTTTCATTGATCTTTAGGTTTGGCGACAGGGTTCATTAGCTTTATACATTATATTTTACTCATTTATGATAACAATTTGATTTCAATAATATAGGGTGGACTTTATGACTTGTAACTATTTGTTTGTGTTTCTTTTAAATGTATTTCTTCATTTTGATGCTCCTGAAGAGACATGACGTTTTACGGCTGACAGTCATGTCTGATTTGATCTGCATTCTGTCATCAGATGTTTTACTGTAAGAGTAACTTCGCATTAGGGAAGTTGGTGGTTGGTTTTCCATGAAGTGTCTACGCATGAGATGGATGTAATCGATTCTCATGCGGTTTATTATAATATTGTTATTTATGTTTTTTTTGTCTTGAGGTTTTAGATTGTGGCCAGGAATTTATGCTTTGTTGTATTTCTCGTCATTTAATATTTTATTTTAACCAGAAAATGCTAATATTAGCACTCAGTGAAAATGTCATGTATACATATACAGTGTCATTTGTCTTAGAGTTATACTATAAAACGAAATCGACTTTGTTGAAAACCTATTTTGCGTAAAACTTCCTGTTTTTCTTTAAATTTTTTTTACGTCGTTTTTGAAAACATCTGGGAAATTGCTACTTTTTACCCATCTGCATCATAATTATGAACCTATTAATTCTTTTATGAGCAATGTCTGATGAGATAATATTACCCGATTGTAACCAATTGTAACCAATTTCTATCAGAAATAAACGAATACGCGGGTATATGATTTTAATATTATTAACAGTTGGTGAGCCAACCTAAAATAACTGGTTTAATCTAATATCTAAAGCATCCTCGAATCATCAAAGTCTATCAGTTATTTATTTTTTAGATTCTGAGTAGAGAAACGAATGTATTGATTTTACAATGATGTGTGTTTTTTTTAAAAATTTTTTTTTTTTATTTTTGTGTCTGTCATCACCTTTTAGGACAGTAAAAATGCTTCGATTTTCTTCAATATTACCTTTTCAGATAGGAAAGTGAATCTCGTTGATACTTTGGAGAGTCAAAAGTTAACATTTCCAGTAGTTTTCAAAAGCGCCGTGAAAAACAAATGAAAAATTAAGAAAAAAATGGGAATTTTTGCGGAAAACCCAATTTTCGACAAAATCGATTTTGGTTTTTGGTATTACTCTAAAAGTAATGACGGTAAATACATGCAATTTTGACTGAATGCTTATATAAGTTTTTTCTACACACCATAGCATTTTCAAAATATTCTGACTTATTTTGAGCTGTTAACGGACATTTTCAGTTTCCAATTTTTTTAGTTTTTTTTCTGTAAATGTCAATAAAA
>JANEHU010000116.1:0-58205 GCA_027563435.1 Nasonovia ribisnigri
TATTTTTTTTTACTATGAAGTTTTTACTATTCAACTATGTCAGTTGGGCTCTGAATGTGATTTAATTGTCCTGAATGTACAACGTGACTCCCTAAATAACAAAACTTTACTAACAAAATTCAAAAATTTGACCTACCACATAATACTTTATAGGTGTTACAAGTTCCTATATAGATTATAATGACAATTATTATAAAATATACCATTCAATTTTATTATAATTTGATAAGGTAACAATTTTGAACTCAGTTTTGCCTATTTTATTTAGCAAACAATAATTAAACAATTTGTTATTATATTACATTAAATTTTGTTCATTTAATGATGTAGGGAAGTTTATCTTCTAAGTTTATTATAAATTATAATCTAAATATATCAAACTGATAACAGTATACCTAGTCACAAATAATAATATAATTTTATGTAATTCCAGTATAAACTTCATAATGAAGTCATAAAATATTAATTCGAATGAAAAAAATCTATGTAAAAACAATGAAAAATACATGTTATAATATGTTCAGTGACTCTACCATGGGATTTTGCATTTGATTGTCCTAAATTAATGTTTTTTCCAATGTTATGTTTTTTTTTGGTGACTTTATTTTGAGGAACTGATTTTGGAGGTCTACCAGCTGGAATTCTTCGAGAGCCACGAGTTACACCTTGTCTTCGACGAGAAATTGAAGTTGGTTGAACCTTTATTTGTCCCTTTCTTTTAGTTGCCACACTTAGTCCTCGGCTACATGTCACCATTAATTTTGTCAATTGTTGTGCATTTTTTATTCTTGTCACCAAGAGCAAGTTGCCCAAGTGCATATCTTTCAGTGACAGTTATAGGTGGTGCATTAGGTAGAGATAAATTGAAATGTTTGTGTAAAAAGGCTTGGTGTTTGCAAAATGCACCAGTAAATCCAACGTAACAATCGCAAACACCAATTTGAATATCTATAGTATAAACTGCAGAATTCTCAGTATCAGAACTTGGCACAGAATAACATGTTTCACTTATGACTGCAGAAACAGAGAACTACCACCAACAAGTTAAATACCTAATGAGAACGCAAACAACCTGAGCTTAAAAATACCTAACTAATGAAAATGCTAAGAGGCTTTAAACACTAACAACTTAAAATTAAAAGTACAACTACAACGGAGATATACAATTAAAGTTTAAACATGACAGGCATTGACAGCAAGTCAAAAATCAATTTAATATTCCTGTTAACAAACTAATAATAGCTGGTAGGTAGTCTGGTAGTCAATAAATAAACAATGTGACTATACTGTTATCAGTTTGATATATTTAGTATTTAGATTATAAATAAGGAACTATATCTACATTTATTTTAGTGGCGACATCAATTAATTAATAATTAATAAACCAAGTAGGTACCAAGATGTAGATAAGATAAACTTCTGTTTACATTTTTTATATTTAGGAAGTCATGTTGTATATTCAGAGCTCAACTGATGTGCCACGTGGTACCTGTGATTGTTTTCTAGCTTTTTCACCTCTAAATACTATGCATAGACAGAAATTTAACATGCGAGGCGGTCATCATAGTAAAAAAAAATACTTTAAAATATGTTCACAGTTTTAATGTTTGTAACATTTTTTTTTTTTGTCTAATATTTATATATTTTCAATGATAGTGTAACCCCTACCTACCTCTGTCTATGTAGGTATGTATGTATTATTTTTTACCTACCTTAATATTTGTGTACTTAATACTTGCATAAAATTTTATGAAGGTTGAATTAGTTTAATAAATGTGTAAAAAAATATTATTTATAAACCACTGCTGATGTAGGTAGTAATGTAGTGTACCTACAAATATAAAATTGAAAATAATAACAGGGCTTTTCCATCATCGATGAACTAGACTACCAAACTAGACGTCCAAAATTGTTTTTGCACCATTTATGTGAAGTTACAACTATTTCTTTAATTGGATTTTTAAACCGTTAGCTTCAGTAGCTACCATTCCATATATAATATTAAAATAATCATTGAACACTAGTTCAATTCGTTCCTCTAAAAATAGTTATGTCTTTATTAAAAATACAATACATATATTAATGTTAGAGCATGGACTTTTAGTAAGGTAGGTACCTACCTATTTTAATTAAGATCTTATGTTTTAGTAAAAATAAAACATTTAAGTAAGATTGGTATTTTGTTTCTATGTTAGGAAGAACCTAGACAATCTTTTTAGCTAACACAAAAGGTGTGTACAAGTACAATACACTTAGTCCAGTAAGAAATGTTCACTCTGAAGTAGGTATAGGTACCTACTAAAGTAAAAAATAAAAATAACTGTGTAGAGATCATAATATTCTAAATTAATTTATTGAATTATAATAACATAATAATATTGTTTAATATTAGTTAGGTACCTATTCCTACTAAATAGTTATTTTAATTTGTTTAAATTAAATAATATAATATAATATTTAAATTAATATATTAAATTAAATTATTTGATAAATGATAAAAAAAAAAGCGGGAAATTTGAAATGGGCCAATGAGAACGTGGTATACATAAGGCGCTCTGTGGCGTCCTGGGTTTCCTAATACGCGACCGGGCGGTATAGCGGTATAGATATCGTGCTATAGATAACACAGATAACATAAATATTAGTCAGTAATAGTCAGTTAGTCCGTGGTTTGTTCTGTGTTACAACTATAGTTAGTTTGTTCTGTGTTACAACTATAGTTAGTTTGTTCTATGATTTGAGTGAACTAGGCAAGAACGCAGAATATTCAACATAACTATATCTATCTATAACCTGTGGTGAAGAAGTGAACCACAGATATCTGTGGACTGCGGAGTGGACTGAGTTACTGGCCTTGTATCAAATTTTAAAGTAAGATGTGAATCTCACAGGTCTTTTATATTTTAAATTTAAATTTTTTTGTACCAGTTTGATTTTTATAGATCTCGATCTCTCCTGGCACAGTCCACAGAGTTTAAAGCAGATAATAATAATATGTTTGTAAATCACTTTTTCTCCCACATTTCAACAAATTCTAGTTGAGATCAAAGTATCAAAATAAAATTATAAAATATATCATATTAGTATTAATTTTAATTGTTCTGTTTCAATTATTTATTTAAATTGATACACATTTATTGAACAAAACTTAAAAACAATGAAAAACAGCGTTTGTAGATAGTTGAGTTGACTGAAGTTATTTTAAATTCCTAATTCGTGAAAAATAATAATCTTTATTTTGGTAGTTGCCCAATGATCATTTTTTGTACTCAGCGAATGAAACTTTTCGAAAAGGATTTTAATTTAAGATCTGTAAAGTTTATTCCAAGTCAACAAAACAAAAGAAAGAACCACAAATAAATTCAGACGATTCCCCAAAATTAAACTGAAAAGTTTGAATATTGATGATAATATATAATAATTATTAATTATAAGTAAAATGGTATCTGGGAGTTTTTTTTTCAAGGGCTTTATGGCTTGTGTGCTTGTCAGTAGTCACTGCAACATTTTAACATATTTATTATTAATCAAATCAAATGAATATAATATTATTATAGTCATGGACCGCAGTCGTTAATATTACATGTTGATGCATCAATAATGGTGATTACCTCAGGCCAGTAGTGTAAACTGGCCATGGGGATATTATTTCAGTCTTCGCAAGACATTTAATTAATTAAGTAATTTTTATTGCAATTTGCCAAATTATTATTATGATATCTTAAGGAAATCAAATTGTATAAATCTATAATGACAATAATAATGAAGAAAGTAATATTGATTTTAATTTTAAGATATTGCATACTACCTATTCATATTTCATCTACTATAATAGGTTAAATTTGTTTTCGGTTTCTTCATCAATAGAGCTTATCCGTGTTATAGTTAATTGATTGCTTGTTTGGACTATTGATATTTGCTAGTATGGTATACATAACTTTCTGCATTATATATATAGTAAAAAATAAAATATTTTATTTTATCTACTAATATTGATTTTTCACAACGGATTACCTAATAGTTTTTATTAATTTATACTATAGTAACCAAATCATTGCAACAGTTTATGATTACACAATGCTTTACAACTAATTTTAAAATACCAGTATAAGTAATATTTTTTTTTATTTTTTAGAATGCCAAAAACAAAGAAAAAAACCGTGAAAGATAAAAAACCCTGCTCATCAAAAAATACTGCACCTAAACAACTTAAAAGACCTGTTTTTAAATTTGATATACATGAAATTTTGAAAAATAGACAATTAGAAGGAATGCTTTTGAAACAAACTGCTAAACTTGAGGAAGAGATGAAAGTTGTTGATAAATTGTATCAAGAACAACTAAATGAGACTATTGATCCTGAGGACAATGACAAACTTCTTCTTGTATCAGTACATTTTAATCCTGTTGACTGCTGCAATTATAATATACCCTTTAAAGAAAACTCAGATTCTGATTTAACAACATTGTGTATACAACGCTTACAAATTATGTTAATTGAAGGAAATGAACTTACAGCCAATATTCATTTTAACCATTTGATGAGTGCAAATTGGTCACCAGTATTTGATGTATGTTTCTAAAATAATCAATTCTATTTACATTATCTATTTAATAATTAGTTATAATTATACTTTTATGCCTTAGGATAATAATTATTAAAAACAATATTAAAATTGGTTTTCAGATTATCCAAAATATTTTACGCAAATGGCGAATTGATTTGGATACTGTAACTAGTGGTTCATCGTTAGAGTATCAAATAAAAAATTTTAAAAACATTGGACGGCACAATTTTGAATTAGTAATCAATTTTATATCTTACAGTATACTGAAAAATAAGAAATTTAGTGTTGATGAACTGTTAACAATAGCAAAGTATACTGTTACAATATACTTTCACCTCTGTGGACAAATGATAAATGTGTTAAATAGATTATTTAGTGCTTGTATCCAAACAGCATTACAAGAAGACAATGATGCTGCTATTATAGCATTTGTTCAAGAATTGTATTCAGAACATAATGAAGATGATTTATTAAATATGACGGTTGATTTATTTCTGCCTTTGGAAGGGCAAATAATGAAAAAAATGTATACCTATTTGACATACAAACTATACATGTCACTATTAGGAAAGACTGACAATAAGTATATACTTCCCTCTAGCATCAAAGAATGGTATGTATTAGTTATGTTTATTTTTAATTAAACGCTTGATCATAAAATATTTAAATCCCCACTCAGCTATTGTTGTACGTGAAATTGCTTTTTAAAAAATATTTGTATATTATTATGCAATTTAACTAACTGCTTATAAAAACTTTGTTGTAAAATGGCTAACCAAAATAATAGACTCTTGGATTCTGAGCGGAGCAATGAATGAATTGATTTTATAATGATGTGTTTTTTTATTTCTTTTTTCTTTTTTATGTCTGTGTAGTGTGTACACAATAAGTAGTCGAAATACTACTTTGATTTTCTTTAACAATGTCTCGTTTGATGTGAAAATGAATCTTGTTGGTACATTGGAAAGGTATAAATTTAAAATTCCCAATAGTTTTCAAAAGCGCAGGAAAAAACAAAAGAAAAATTAAGGAAAAATGTGAATTTTCACGCAAAATTGATTTTGGTTTTTGCTGTAACTCTAAAACAAATGACTGTATATTCATTAAATTTCACACTTATTCATATTAGCATTTTCTATACACGATAATATTTTGACTTGTTTTGAATTGTTTACGGACATATTCAGTTTCCAATATTTTTATTTTCTACGAATGTCAATTACATTTTATTTGTTGGGAAGAAAGCTTGAAAGAAGGCTGTTAATATATTGTTTCAAATGCAGATGAAAAATATTAAAAACCCATTGTCACAATTTTTTTTATAAGCATTTAAAGTTCAAATATTAATAAAATACGTAAAAATTACAAAAATTTCCAAATTATTTTGAGTAAGTATTTCATAAAAATTTTTCTTTTTAAATCTAAGATTTGAAAATGTAATACAAGTTTCCTCATAAAATTGTCTACAAGTAAGTAAAATTAAATTTTTATGAACGTTTGAAGTTCATATTTATACAACATTGTATATTCACTCTATTTTTCATGTAGCAATTTTTTCATTTTGTTTTAATTCAAAAACAAATTATTGTAGATGCATGGAAATCTCACTAAATGTTTATATTCTCATTTTCTATGAACCATAAAATTTTGATTCATTTTGTGCTGTTTATGGACAATTTCTAATTTCAATTTTATTTGTTCGAACAAAAAGCATGACAATTTAATACAAGGCTCCTGATATATTGTTACAATAGCATTTGAAAAATACTTAAAATACATAGGCACAATTTTTTAATAAACATTTAAAGTTCAAATTTTAACAAAATGTATTGAATTTAAAATTTAATAATAATTTTGTAGTTAAAATTCATAAAATGTTCAACTTTTATAGCTAAGGATTCAAAATTGAAAAGAAGGTTCCACGTAAATAGATTAACAAATAACTTTATTCATAATATCATCAAGCATACTTATAGTACTATATCATAGACTGACAGACCGTCTTCGCTCAGAATCGTTTTCGAAGCAATGATATATCATTGAATTCAAATTTAACACTGTCCCTTTCAGTGACCAACTTGTAACCTACTGTACAGTAGAGCGACACCCACTTGCCCACCTTCTTTTATTCTATCTTCAAAGCCACTAGTATACAACTAATATAACTCAACAGTTACTATATATTAAAGAAAATAATAGACTTAACACATTTGCTGCATATCATATTGTTGTATATTTGCCATGATGCTGAAAAATTAGTTAAAAAAAAAATTTCTTGAAAATCGAAAAATTAAAATATCAGTGTACTGCTTGCATTTGTTTATGAATAATACTTATAGAAGACGCTGACAAGAACAAAAAGTTTAATTGTAACTCTGACCAAATTTTATAACAATAAGGTACATAATGCCAATTGGCGTCATTCAGCATTATGCAAACTATGAAAAATGACGCAATCTTCAGCGACTGTGTTAATCTATTGTTTTTACACATGTACAAAATGTATTTAAGAAAAATCACCCATTTTTAATTTAATTTGTAAAATACATTGTTTGTGTCAAATATGAGTAAAAAAGTATTGAAGTTTAAAACTTTTTCTATTCTAATGATTGGTATAAAATGTATCATAAGGTAGTATCAGTGCTTAATAATACTAATCTTATACAATTTTGTTCAGGTTTGTACAAGATTTGGTAGATAAGAATTATTTCAAAAACAATCCAAAGAAGGTATTGTTCAGTGTTATTCAATTGTTGGAACATGTCGTGTTTGTACTCGATTTATACAGTGAAGAAGAAAAACTTCATACCATGTATAACTTTTTGAATGCAGCGGTCAAACCAAGTGGATTCTCGGATTCTATGAAACTCATAAATATATTAGACCAATGGAGGTTACGGTTATTCCGTTTATATGTCAACCGTCAAGCTAACTGTAAACTTGTAAATAATGGCAATACTAATGAATAAGTATTAATTTATAAGTAAATATTGTAAATATTATCCATCCTTTTTAAAATTTACTGTTTCTATACAAAATGTATATTATTAAATGACAGGTAAATTTATTTTTGACAGTTTTAAGTTTTCTTCATTTAAAATGTTATTTGTATTATTATAATTTATATAATAATAAGTATAAGATAATCTATTTGTTTACACTGTACCTATTCAAGTTGTAATGTTTTGAATTGCAAATTAATGTCAAGACATCATCAAATGGTTTGTAAACATTTTCAATTATAGTGTAGGTGCTACTCGGATATAAAAAAAACCAAGAACAGTGAAATAGTTCTATAACCATATAAAAATCTAAAGTTAGATTTTAGATTTTTTATCAGCTGAGCAATGAATGTATTGATTTTACAATGGTGTAATATTATTTTTATTTTTTGCCTTAAGAACTAAGATACTTTTTCTAGTAGAATGCTCCATTCATCAACTTTAAGGGAGGTTCAAACACCTTGTTTGTAGTTAACCTATACATCTTAAAAATAAAAACTATTAATTAGTCATGTTGAAGTATAATATGTTTATTATTTATATGAAACATTTACAACTCAATTTAGTTAAATCATAGACATCAATTTTACCGAAGTCGTTGGCACCAAGCGTGATATTTTGCAATTTCACATTACATTGTATTTTGTAGTAGAATCTATAGGTTTTTTATTAATTATCAAACTTACAGAGTAAAGGGATGAAGGGTTACAATAGCACGGAGTCAGTTATGTATTTCAGTAATTAATAATATAAATTGTTCAATTACTGCGGAAAAATACATACAATTTATCTTTTTGATTGTTCTTCCCTGATGGCCTTTTGGCCAATCCTCGTGGAAACATTCAGGTATATTTTGTAGTTTATCCGATCTCTATATATTTTCCAATTTCTTATTTAATAGTTATCACATTTGTCATATAAATAATAAATAATAATAATAGTACAAATATGATATTTTGTAACATAGCAAAAAAAAAAAACGTAAACTCATGGTTTAAAGATATTATCTTAATTTAAAATATAATAAATGCAATTAATTTCATTTATTTTTATTATTTTATTTAACATCTTTATTCTTATAAAAAGCAAAATTTAAATATTAGGATATGTTAAAAACGAGTCGAGAAAAACTTTTTAAAACTTAAGATAACATACATTTCACTAGTCGTGAACTTCTTAAAAATAAAAAAAGTTATTAAAATAAAGGAAACTGAATATTATTCAGTCACTTGATGAATCAGAATCTCTACGCTTCTTTTTCGATACTGCGAACACAAGACAATATTGAATAAATATTCACTCATTCCTTGTATTCATATTTAATTGAAATCAGTGGAGGCTCATGGGGTTCTATGAAAGTGGGGAACAAATATTTCCCCCTTCTCTATCATCACAACTTACCACCTTTAATTTCTATTGGTTTTAAATTTAACTTAAGTCTATACTATTATGTACAAATAAATTTTTATACGGTATACTATAAATATTTTATAAAAACAAAATTATGAAAACGAAGATGATAAGACTGACGAATTTAGTAAATCATAATGAAATAGAATCCGAATCCAGGAATAATTTTTTTGTGCCCCACAACAACATAATAATTCCTGTTGACAAGTGGGGGAAGTCTACTGCTGATAATCAGGGCAAAACGGGTGTGTGCCTGGTGCCTATGTACACCGGCAGTTTTTTTTTTCTCAATAATATTGTCTAATTTACTAACTAAATATTTTGATAGAACTATGGAAATAATACATTACATTTTAATTTAAAATAAATTCTTAAATAAATTTATTTATTTCAATATTTTAGGTAGGGCATGTGTCCCATAGCATGAGCCGCCACTGATTGAAATGTAAATTTACTCACAGTCATTTATAACTCTTCTGTTATTGCTTGACTTCATATTTCTTTGTTTCGGTATAGCACCACTAGATGGGTTTAAGTATGCAGGTGAATTGTTAATTGCGGAAGCCAGCTCTGAATGATTTAATCTTGAACTTTTGAAAAAAAAAATTGAATAAGTAAATCAATTTAATTTATTAAATAAATATATCTAATTAACATATTAAATGTTATACTACTTCGGCATTAATACAAATATTGATGATTATTAATTTATTTATTCAGTTGTGAAGTTCTAAAATCAGCTATTACATTTTTTTTTTATATATAATTTTGCTATCATATTATATAAAAAATATATAATTTACGTAATTGTTTGTTGTCATATATATTGTAATTAAATTTATAAAAATCTTCAACATTTACCATACAACAGACATTTAAATTAATGCACATAAGTATTGTTCAAACAATGTCAATTAATGTTTTCTGTAATTTAATAATAATAATTATATCATAGCTAATGGACAAATAATAACAACTTACTTGGATATAAACTGTGCATAGTTGTTCCGAGCAGAGTTGTTCACATAACGATTATCCATAGGTATGTTTGGTCTACTTTGATTTTGTTTATTTAGTTTGACCCGTGGTAATATCTGTCTCGTTTGTGGGTCATATGTTGATGATGCTGGAGATTGGGCATTAGCTTCAGAGTTCCTCAATGATAATGTTCTGCCAGATAGATTAGCTGGAGCTGAAATAGAGTTAAAATTAAGAACTCAGATACTAGACATGCAAATATGTATACATAATAAAATTGTACAAGACTGATAAAGCGTAATCTCAATAAACTGACTGTGAACTGGCATTTAAATAGAAGCAAAAATGGAAGAATACAGTCAAAGAAAATCTATTATAATAATTTACAAGACTTTAAGGTAGGTTTATTTTATTGAACTATTAAATCAAATTCTAATAAATATTTATTAATTCATAGATAAATCCTATATGATTAGGGTTACTGAGATTATACCATCAGCTGATAATATTAATGAGGTGTAATAATACATTACCAGATGTTGTTTTGAATAGATTACGCTGAGTTTCTAATAAGTTTACCGATTTTGGGAACTTTGTATTCGTATTAATAATAGGTTGTGGATACACATCTTTATCAAAATTATTTATCACAGGTAAATCCAAATGCAGTTTTTCGCATCTCCACTAGAAAAATCATTGTATTATTATATAAATTTGAAATGGAGTTCATTGATCAAATTAGCTTATTCGATTGAACATAAGAAATAAAAAAAATATTGAATTATGTACTGCAATGTCTCATTACTTGATGGTTTATAAACTTTTTTATGGATACTAATTTTTCGCAGAATTCACAAGGCAATTTCTCAACATTGATTTTTTCACTATCATCTTCATCTTCAGAACTTAAACTCAATGTATTTAAATTGAGCTCACTGTCGCCACTGCTGCTGGAGGTGTCTAAGTCATGAGGTGGTATTGGAAAAATATCATTCTCACTGTTAGTATTTTTATTATTTGTTTGCAAAACATTATGAAATGTTGCTAAATCTGGACGGCATCCAGTCTACAAAATATCAATTGAGAAATAATTACACTTATCAGAAAAAAAAACGTTTTAATGTAACTTACTTCATGCAAAACAAGATTTTCAGAGTCAATCATTTCTAAGCAAAACTCACATGGTAGTTTTACACTATCAAGTGTATCGGAAAAATTGTTGTATTCATTTGTTAAATGGTTATTGATATTTGCAGAATGGTTATTAGGAATTGAATAAGCCCCAAGTATGGGAAATTCATCATCATCATCATCTAGATCTAGTAAAAGTAAACGGTTTAAATACTTATAATTCAAATTAACAATTAAAAATATAGCAAATTTATGTAAAACTAGTGCATTGGATTCAATATTAAAATGTACACATTTTATTCATGAACAAAATATTTCACAACATAATACGAAGCTGGAAAAAAGAAAATATTGAAATTTGAATTATTTAACAACTTGTTTAATACGTTCACTGCGGATGGCATCAAATGGTATCATTTAACATTGTTCGCAAATGCTATAAGATGCCAATTGACGTCATGTACCTTGTTATAGGGGTATCAATACCGTTATTTTCTGTCTTTGTCTATCACGTAAGCGACATAAGAATTTAGACGTGTGTTTTGCCAAACATACCAATTGATTTAATGAAGCGATAAGAATTCTAAAAACAGACTT
This sequence comes from Nasonovia ribisnigri, assembly GCA_027563435.1. Lineage (NCBI taxonomy): Eukaryota > Metazoa > Arthropoda > Insecta > Hemiptera > Aphididae > Nasonovia > Nasonovia ribisnigri. The sequence continues at coordinate 11,687 of JANEHU010000116.1, forward strand.
TAATTTGCCATCAAGTCTACACAAAATTGACTTTTCTATATTTTTTATTTTAATTTCTTTGAAAATTAAAATATGAAATTTTTTATTACTCTTTTAGATTCTGAGCAGAACGATAAATGTATTGATTTTAAATGTTTTTTATTGTCTGTTTAAGATTTGAAAATGTAATACAAGATTCCTCATAAAATTGTTTACAAGAAAGTAAAATTAAATTTTTATGAGTGTTTGATAGGTATTTATTCACAATAATATCATCAAATAAACTTAGTAATATCATAGGCTGACTGACCGTCTTCAGTCAAAATTGATTTTCTTATACAATGATATTATATCATTGAATTCAAATTTAATACCACCCATTACTGTGACCCACTTGTAACCTACTATACAGCAGAGCAACACCCACTAGCCCACCTTTTTTTTAATATAATTTTCTTAGGAATTTGGGGTGATAATATCAGAAATATGGGGAAGTTGATTTCAAGTAGACTTGACGACAAATTTAAATCTGTTTTCAGAATTATCACTTCATTAAATCAATTGGTATGTTTGGCGAAGAATATGTCCAACATCTTATATCGCGGGTGTGTTAAAAAAAGACAGAAAATCACGGTATCGAATCCCCTAAATGCACTAAAATTTGGTCAGCGTTACACGATTAATTTTTTTGTTTTTCATCAGCATTAGTTTATAAAACAATTCAAGCCATACACTGATATTTTAATTTTTCAATTTTTTTTTAAAGCTCTTATTTTCAGCATCACAGCAAGTATACACAAATGATACGCAGCAAACGTGTTCAATTTTAACGACTAATCAATAAATAAAATTAATAATAAGAATTCTTTGAAAATATAAATAATATGCTAGAAGAAACAACCGCTATCTATTTTGTTAATGAAATACTAGGAAAAACGTTTATCAAAAGGTTTAATACTGTAGTTGCTAATTTTTTTTTTAAATATTATTACTGAAAAATAAAAAACAAAAAATTTAACAAATTATTACCACTTGGCGTGTCTACTATTGGCATATTCTTTTTTGGATCTTTGTGCGTGTTATCATTACTGCTGTGAGTATTAATTTGAGGTTGATCGTTGTTACGTTTGACAGGTGGCATTACCCTATGATTGGTCATGGTTGATTCGTGTAGTCTCAACGTGGGCATGCTAGTAGTTCTTGTTGTTGGTCTTGCAGTTACTGCAGTGTTTGGAACTTTTTTTATTAATGGTGGATATGCTGCCAAACTGCTAGGACTGTCATCTATCATTGGTTTAGCAACTACTGTCAAATATATAATTAATATAAAATTCAAATACCCAATACCACACAATATTTCCTTTTACCGTTAAGTAATTCTTTGCGTTCATGAGTTTCCTGATGTACAGCCGAAAACTTAAGCATGATAAATTGTCCACAACTATTACATCGTTCTGTACGACTACTGCACATATCTGTATGTGCAGGTAACAAGCAAGCTTCTACATCAATCTGACAATAGTTACATGTTTGCATACGGTGACGACAATCGTTTAACTAAATAATGTAGCATATATTAATAACAGAATTTTAAAACATAAAAAGAACATACTTTATGTGATTCTAAATCCATTGCTTCTAATTTTTCAGAACAAGCATCGCATAAAATAACAGAGTGCATGGTTTTTTGATGCTCTTCATATTCTGAAGTTGTGAACGGTTCGTCACACTTCATACATAGCTTCAGGTTACGGTGACAGTATGCAGTGTGCATTACATGGTTAATGAGTGGAATATTTCTTCGGCTAAAACAATTATAAAATATTTAAGAATTTAGTAACTAGGAGTGTGATACTTACGAACATCAGATTTAGTGGCATGTAATATAGTGTTAAAGTGTTGCTCATGCAACACCTTTATGGGTGTGTGGGTATGATAGAAGGAAAATAGGACATTTTATCAGTAGGTATAACAATATTACGAGGTACACCAATTTTTTTTTTTTTTTTTTTTTGACACAAGCCACTGATCAGATTGGTCATGTATAAATAGCTGAATATATATATGTATATTTTATAAATGTATTTATTTTTGAAACTACACAAAACCTGTTATAATAGTTAATAATTTATGATAGAAACAAAAGTATTAAGAAGTTGCTTATATTGTAGGTACTCTATAGAATATGTTTTTTTTCAAACCCATCATGTTTCATAAAATATATATAGAACCCTTTTTATATCAGTAGGCACAATAATTAATATATAAATGTTATATAAAATTAAGACATTTTATATCAATACATACAATTTATAATAAAAAAATCAATACTGTAGCCAGTTACACTTTGGTGTACATGACCATAAAACATATGGTTTCCAAACTGATCTCGAAAGAATGCATCAAAAATATCTACCTCCATACAGTTTGCCCAATAAAACATTGGTATATTTTGTCAGTTATATTTTCTTTGGAACAATTTTGTGTAATGTGATATGACATAGGTACAAGGAAAATATTGATTTTTAGCACAGATATATTGATGCCTACAGAGTACAGATTATTTATGAGAATAGGTGGTGATAGGGGAAATAAAAAAATTAAAGTACAAGAATGTTTTAAAATCCATTGCATGAAAAAACTACAGTAAATGAGTAATTTTATTTGAAAAATGATTAAAATTATATTGCTTAAAAAATAAATATAGACACTATATCTAATAAATCATAATAAGATAAGTATATACAGAAATATCCATGATTAACTGTAAAAAGCTCATCAATTTTTTTCAGAATGATAAATACTTTTTGTAACAAAACCATTGATGAATAAATAATTTAATTTTGTTATTTACCTACCTAAATTTATTTATTATAATTAAAATACTGAATAAGTAGTGGTACAAAAATGTTGGATAAAAGAAGTTTGCGACATAATCAAACAACAGACTCTATTTATTGTTCCATTTAACAATATAAATCCAACTATCCTTTTGTTATTGTACTAAATATATAGGTATTATTTACTTTGTTATGGTTTCTATCAAATTACTATGTAAATTTAATGTTTCAAATTTATAAAGTATAATCTTAAAAATAATTAGAATGAAAAACATGTATAATCTAAGTAAATACTAGAAGGTGTAAGTGCACAATTGTACGCCACAATGTATTATAACATTGATATAGAATAGAACATCTAAAACACTCATTTGCAGTATTTGAGTACTTGCAATCTTTAATGCATAAGAGTATAGTACTTAATTCAGTAACTTTTATGTTTTATCAAAACTTAAAATATTTTTAGACATTTTGGAGTAGGTGCAGTACAAGGTCAATGGTAAGTAAAGCAGATTATAATTAGTAACTGAAAGTACCACAAATTTTAATATATTATAGATTTTTAAGTTGTCTTCGCTACACTCAATTTTTTTTTTAATTCTTCTTCACTTGTCTTTAATAATCGTAATACATTTTTTACAAATTAGTCGAGGGGAAAAATATAATAGGCCAGAGGTATTCAAAGTGTGGGCCACGGCTACCACGGCGCCCCAATAATTAGCCAAGGGAGCCGCATCAAAGAACTGGAATTCCAAAATTAATATAATATATAAATATAAATATTACTTTTAATCATTATAGCGATTATGGAAATTTGAAGTTTTATCTCTATAATACTTAAATGATTATAATTATCACCCGTATTGTATCTGTTGACCGTCACCAATAAATTAAGAGCCGTCAAAATACTGTCAAAACTCAAAGGCGCCGTGGGATGAAAAAGTTTGATACCTCAGTACTAGGCATATATAATATATTTTAGTTTGTCTGGAGCATTGCTTTTAAATAATAAATGTTTTTCACTCTACAAAGACAACACTTTGTTTATATTATTTATGAATTATATCTAAATATAATTTAGTTCTTTCTTTTTTTATATAAATTATCATCAGTTGTTTACGACAAAACTAATACTAAGTCTTTATTACCAAATATGGTGAACTATTTAACTACCAAGATCCAAACAGTAAAATGTAATAGTGGCACAGTGGCTAGTGGGTAAAATTATTTTATAATTGTAGATACTTCAGAATGTTGATACATTCCATTTGATTTACATTCTTATAAAGTTCTTAAATATTTTATATTTATTAGTACATTTTAGAAATTTATTTCTACCTCCCACTAATAATATTTAGTCAGGTATCCAACGTCAATAGGTACCTACATGAAAAACATAGTCCACATAAGCAATTAAAAGCTCAATATAGAATTGGTATTCAATGATAATATTCAATTGGATTATTGTTGGATTAATATGAGCTCTTGAAACATCAATAATTTTGTATAAAATACTTGTATTTAACTTGAGTATTTGTATTTTGGATTAAAAGTCATAGTGATATAGGTACCGATATCACACATTAAAAGAAACAAATAATAATAATTTTTTAACTATCTACATAACCCGGTTACTAAGAATTAGTATTTAAATATGTGGTATGTAGTCCACAATGTTTTTACCTAGACATAATAACTGATAATTTGTATAGGACGATGGAAAACAAACATTTTTGTTTAGGTTAAGTACGACTAGATGTGGATGGAAATATGAGATAGACATATGTTAAGATAACGATCGTATGCATAAAATAAACATTATGCCGACAGTTAAGGCTGCATTCAAAATTGTAACGCGTAGTAAACATATCATATTAATACTAGTAATATAAATACTATTAATTAAAATAAAACCAATCAATATTTGTAGTGGGATTTCGGTTTTGATACGTTTACACAGACACACACTATAAAGCTGGAAATTAAAACAGTCCATTAGACGGTTATAATTATAGTAATGAAGCTTACCAGTTGAAACAGTATTTGGTGTCTTCTTCGTTTTCATTTGGGTTCATTTTGAAGTCGTCCTAGTACTGTTTTACCGACCGATTCGTGGTTGTATTAACGATAATATTTCAATCAAATATAATTCAATTATTTCAGCACACGCTACTTACACATTACAAGCAAAGATTTTTTTCACAAATCACACTTCAGTAGTTCAGTCACTTCAGAGCTTGCAGATTTTACACATATATTTCGTTTTTGATAAGGAACAAGTGGACTTAACGACAGATAAGAATATTATCGAAAACGCTACGCCGCGTTTGAGTGTCTACCGTATAGGTTAGGCCGGTAGACGGTTGTAGTTCGATGTACTCGTTTGACGTTTTAGGCAATAATAATAATAATAATATTGTTGGAATGTCTTCAAAATATTTATTTTTACTACAGAATATCGTTCACAGACCTATAAATCTAGTATAATAATATAATAATATTATAAATGCCACAGACAGTGTCTACGATTTAGTACCTGACCTGCGGATACCGTACACCATAATTGTAAATGACAGATTCAAACGTATTTAATATTATAGGTATTTCGTAGTTAATGTTATCGTAATTTAAAAATTTAAAATGTATGTTTCCATGAGATTTCCGTAGAATGGAGCACGTCTTGTACTGAGATTACAAATTACGATTTACGGCATGAAAATTACGAGATTCCCGTAGGAGCGAAGGAAATTAACAAAACGCGCTCTGGTGGAAACAATTTGTACCTTTCGATTCGGGGTGTATAGATATAGTTTCATACCGGTTATTTTGCTTTTTCTAATAAATTAATTTTGTTTTAGAAACTTTGTACGCCGGTATGGCTAAGTCTGTATTATACATTGATGAGTACAATTTATGCTAATATTATCAAATACATTAAAATACACTTTACACTTAAAGCAATACGTAAACGAAATTTCGGGAAATTACATAAAAGCTGATGACCATCGTTTATAAGTAGTATCCCGACTCGACGTAGAGCATAAAATAAAGATAAACGTAGAGGACAACCCATCAGTAAGACCTTAGACCGTCGACAACTACAGCGCTCCCAGTGTTAATTTGTTTTGTCAAATTGACTGGCGTTCTACTGACTACTATTATATGCATAAATCAACGAAAATTCTACGGTTATAATAGTAATTATTATATTTAATCTATTCTGTGATATTACAGCGAATTAATATAATATTTAAATATCTAATGGTACATCTGATACCGCCGAACAATTAAAATATGATAAGTAATAACACAGAATAATGGTAATAACTAATAACTAATAACCATTGACGTACCCGCGTGTGTCGTCTACGTCTAGCGCCCCATACACTTCAAACAATTTGCGCAAAAAATTTCGATCCCGACCGAAATACCGATCAAACGATTGTGCAAACCTCTAATCGGGCCATATACTCTCAAAATGTGTGCACAAACACTGTCGGTTGTGCAAATTTGTTTGAAGTGTATGGGGGCCTTTACGAAAGCCAAATCCCAATAAATTTCGAGTTCATAAAATATCCATTTTGCCCTGTTATTTGTTAATATTAGAAGAGATTGACTTTTTATAAAATTTAAAGGTAAGGTTATTACACAGAGCACCACGTATGTCGTATAGGCATTTTAATTTAAAAATTTAACATTTTTTTCAAGCTTAAAATTCATGATAATTTACTCTAAAATTAATATGTCAAATTAATTATTCGTAGAGCTCTGGACAATATTCTTACCTTAAAATCTGATAGTTGTTAAATTCACTCTATTGATCAAAACAACTGTAAAGTAAAATGGATTCATCTGAAAATTAATTTACTATGCTTATCGTTAGTAAGAAGTCAACACGTTTTTAGACGCAGTTTCACAGGTCACAGCTATATTAATTAGTAATTACTAATTGGCCATGTTTATTGGCTCATTGCGCTTATGTTTTAGGTATAGGCCGTATGCTTGATCAATGTGAGTAATAATAAATATTGAATATAGTATTACTCTCGTAATTATTTGTGGATCACCAATCAGGGGCGTCATTTCAGAATATATAATTATGTGTTGAATTATGTAGGTAAAATAATTTATCATCAGATCCAATATACTCACTTCACACGCAAAATATTATCAGATGAAAAATTTTTACTATTGAAACATCGTTTTTTCTCTGATATTAAATAGGTAAGGATCATGTTCTCCGTTTGCTGGTTGGGCTGCCATCACTCAATGTTTGTATTTTTTTCTTCTGGGACCTTGGAAAACCGACTTTTTAAAAATTTTAGTGCCAACAAATATTCGTGCAACCCATATGGATCGCCTCGCCAGTCAAAATAATATGACAACTTTAGTCGCCTCTTTCGGCTTAGTATGATTTAATTCCGGAATTGCACACCCACAAATCACAATGATGCCCTTTCGTAGTCCTTGGATTATCATGGTATAAATCGTTTACGCACCACTATTGTTAATTTCGACCTTTTTTTGCAAGACCGTTGTGCATCGTTCGATTATTGGTTTATGCATCGTTTGCGTGTCTCCCGTTCACCCGCTTATACCCTTACGTCAAATTACCGTACACAATTAATTGAACATCAGCATAATATTACCTATACAACAAGAGAACTGGAAAAAATTAGGATTTAGGAGTATACCCAATATGGTTGCATACGATATTCTATACACTGTTCAAAACAATAAGAAGCCACGGGAAAAACCGTGGTTGTTAAACGTAAATTTGGTGGCTTCTTATTTTGAACAGGGTATATATACCCTATATATAGGTTTATATATATTCTGTATATAATTATCTTGTCATGACAAATGAAATAACTTCTGTGTTTTAATCAATAATTAAAATTGTTTTTATAATTTATAATTGTAGACGATTGTGCTATAATAGTAATGTACAAATTGTTTCTCATTTATTTTTTAATATTGCAGGACATTTTAAAATTTAATCGTATTACATTTTTTTTTTAAAAAATTCAATATAGCCAATTTATAAATCTAATTTTTGGAAAAATGTTGATAGTAAAAACTTTTATATAAAATCAAGTAATTTTTTTTACAATTTTTTTAAATATCAATATTTTTTTGGAGTAAACTAATTTGTATGACGTTGACGTAATAACTATATTTTTTTTTAAAATTTTTTTTTTTTTGTGAATTTTCAGACAGGTAAATCTTAAATTATTTACTATCTATAATTAAAATTTCCATAATTTTATTTTTTTCATACATTTAACTAGTATCAATTAGCGTTTTTTCACTTGTCTTTCTGTTACGCTGCACTCTGTAGAATAAGACATTACAAACGACTAATAATTACAATATATACCAAATCGTATTTTTTTATAATACTACAATAATCCAATATGTATTTCCAATATTGATTCCAACTATATTATGTGGGTAATGACGGGGTTAAGATATGATGAATGAGGGAATAGATGACTTATTCAATATTTCTCACAGTTGTTATATACCGATAGAAGCACTTCCCTGGAGCCTGCATATAAGAGATTGAAAATGTTTTCCTCTAAAGCCTAAGGTATAAATATTAATAAGAATGCTGCGAGCATGTTAAAATAGCAAATTGTACAGACAAAATAAGTTCACGCATATACAGCAGCGTTATTTTAATAATTTTTTTTATGTTTCCAAATGTTTTAACTTTATATTTGATTTTTAAGTTTCAAAGTGTATAGAAAGTTCTTGAAGTTGCTTGTTTTTTTTGTTTTAAAATCCCATTGCTCGTCTTAATTACAGTGACCTGGAAAAATCTTAAAAGCTTAACCTCGTTATCATACCCTGCTATGAGTTTTATAATTATTATACATATTATTCTTTAATTTGATAGAATTGAAAGCTATATTATGTATATTATTATATTTATTATGATAATATAATATATACAATAGTATACATTACATATAATATATAATGTTTTACATTTTTATAATTATGACTACAGTTTAATTGAATTAAGCAAATTTATTTTGTGTATATATCATAAGTATTATTACATGTGAATTATGACAATTATATTATATTTTCAACCAAAATTTGGTATTAAAGGTCATTTTAATTATTTTTAGATTCTGAGCGGAGCGATGAATGTATTGATTTTACAATGGGTTTTCAAATTGTTTTCATTGTTTGTGTCTGAATATTTTTCGATAGGAAAGTGAATCTTGTTGGTACATCGGAAAGTTATAAATTTAAAATCCACAGTAATTTTCAAAGCGCTGGGAAAATCAAAAAAAAAAATTAAGGAAAAACAGGATTTTTACCTAAAACCGATTTTGGTTTTTGGTGTAACTCGAAAACAAATTACCGTATAGATACATGCCATTTGCACTGGATTTTTATATTGGTGTTTTCTATACACCATAAAATTTTCAAAATATTTTGACTTGGTTTGAGCTGTTTATATGGACATTTTAAGTTCCAATTATTTTAGTTTTTTTTCTATAAATGTCGCAACAATATTTTACTCATTAGATCAAAAAGCTTGACAATTTAATACAAGGTTTCTAATATATTGTTACAATGGCAGTTGGAAAGTATTTAAAATATATTGTCTCAATTTTTGTCATAAGCAATGACAAAAAATAAACTTCGAATTTTGACAAAATACATAAAAATCACAAAAATGTCCATATTATTTCGAGTTATGAATTGATACAATTTTTTTTTTTGAAATCTAAGATTTGAAAATTTAATACAAGATTCCTCATAAGTATGTCTACCTTTATCAAAAACAAAATTTATCTACCGAAAAGTCAAATTAAGTTTTTATGTACGTTTGAAATTTAAATTTGTACATCGTTGGATATTCTCTCGATTTCTCATGTATAGCGATTTTCTGATTTTGTTGTAATTCAAAAACTAATAATTGTAGTTACTAAAATTTACACCATATGTTTATTTTATCAATTCCCATACTTGATAAAATTTTCAAAATATTTTGCTCGTTTTGAACTGTTTATATTGACATTTTATATTTAAATTTCTTTTAGTATTTTTTTTCTATAATTGTCTATACAATTTTATTTGTTGAGTTAAAAAACGTGAACATTTAATACAAAGCTCCTGATATATTGTTACGATCGCAGTTGAAAAATATTAAAAATACATAGGCACAATTGTTTTTTATACCTATACATTTAAAGTTCAAATTTTTGTCAAAATTAATAAAATATTCAACTTTTATAGCTAAGAGGATTGAACATTTTAAACAAGTTTCCACGTAAATAGGTAAATAAATTACTTTATTCACAATAATAACAGAAGCCGACGGACCGTCTTCGCTCAGAATCGTTGTTCGTATATATAGAATAGTGATATTACATCATTGAATTCAAATTTAACACCATCCATTACAGTGACCCAATTGTAACCTACTGTAGGTATACAGCAAAGCGACACCCACCTTCCCACTTTTTTTACCCTTCTATTGTTCAGTGTAGGTATATTTATATTATGTTAATGTGCAAATATGTATGATAATTTGGCGCCGGTAAAGTGTAAACAGACGATGCGCATTTACGATAACCGACGCATGGATTATACTTTTAAGAGTTATATTTATCTATATTCTATTCAGAATTTCAGTTTTTTATATGTCTACATTATCGAATATTACAATAATAAATTATTGAATTTAATTTTCAATTGTTGGTTTAAGCATTTAATATAATATAAATTATTATATGCTATCAAATATTATCCATGTCAAATATTAAACAAAATACAAACATATTACTATACCTATTTTTCTATATGATAATAGTGGTTCACGAGGACGTGGGCATTTCTCAACGCCTCAACCGCACAATGACATGACATATTTATGTACAATAATAAAAATAAAAATGTTAAAATACGTATAGGTATGTTTACCTAATAAAAATTGTGTTTTACAAGTCCCATATACCTAACTAATAAGTCGGTTCATTTTAAACGTATATTTACGTGTATATAATATGTATTATATGATACATATTATATTATTGCCGTATATGTGCATTATTGCATATTAAGTTAATTTTTTAATACAATGGTTAACATGTTAAAAACATATTTTAAACCTTATATGTCATATGGTACAGATTTGATTTGTTATCTTTAAAAAAACCCTTAATGGCCTAGCTGATATATGTAATTATAAAGTCATCTCATTGAGTAGGAGCGAGTCAAATATTTATAATTGCAACATAAACAAATTCTTTTCTATTTAACAATATTCATTTTTGTTCGTTACCGAGACTCCGAGAATTCTTCTGTGGTTTGTTTGTTCTTCATGATAGTTATTAATTCAGAATGACCTTAAAAGGGAATAGATTAACCGGAACCAATAAAAAAAATGTTATCCAATTGCAATAATTGTTACCTATAATGAGTAATGCCATTGATTATAAAGTAGCTAGGTATTATAATTAACAAATAACTTTGAAAAGTGTAAACAATTATGGTGTATAACTCGGAACTCCCAATATATATTATAGTAATAATGAATTAGATTATTGGATCTATATATATATATAATATATAGGTACACTTTATTAATATTTTATAATTTACAGGACGAAGGTTTTTGTAATCTTTAAATTGAGTACCAAACTAGAAAATAATGTTTAGTCCTATATATAGGCGCGTTTAGCTCTCCCTCCAAATATGTAGATACAAGATAAAACAATACATCCCATGTACCTATACCAATAATTGTTAATTTTTGAAAAGTCCCCTCCAAAGATTTTTGGTCTATGATTGTGCCATTGCTGGATGTTTGTAGCAATAGAATTGTCTAAAATAAATTTATTCAATTTTGACTAAAACAAAATGAATCTATAATTTTTAATATAAATTTTATTTATATGGCTATTATAATACTAAAACTAGACTAGGTATTATAGGAATAATATAATACACAACACAATTAGGTTAGTTTTTTTTTCCTAAAATTACAAGTTTAAAACGAGTTTAGACTGTTTAGAGTATTATTATTGAATTAATTTAAAATTAAAATAACTTAGGTACCTAATTACATATACAAATAATATACAAGTATTGAAGTATTTAAATATCTTTTATCTGTAGATGTTGGAAAAATGGACTTCAACCCAAATAAACTATCACCATTTTATACGTATAGGTAATGTAAATATTAATTTAAAAACTATTTACATTGTAATGTATGCTAAACTTTTCTCACTATTTTATGGTGGCCGGTGGGGTAATTATTTAGAAACTCAATCACTACAATCCCACTAGGTTTATATATATTATAATATTTATAAAAAACAGTGACCAATGAGTAATGGCCATATTTGTAGTAAATGTCAACATTCACACAATATATCTACAAATAACACATAGTGTTTTTAAAATTTAATTATTTTAACGACTCCAATGCCCATTTTATAACTAAAAAAATATTTAAATTACTTACATTATTCAAATTTTTAATGTTTCTAAATTTCTAATCACTTTAAGGATTTACCGCATTCCTTTGACATCATTTAATATATACGCATCTATAATATAACAGGTTCGCTCCATTATTATAATGTAATATACATTCAGGTTTTTTCTCCTACTCCTTTTGATTGGATTTTGGAAGTATTGCACAAACATTGGAAATTAAATATTTTTCCAAAATAAAAAAAATTGAAATAGGTACCTATAGTATAGGTAATAGTTATTCCTATATATAGGATTATAATCGGATTTCCACTACTGGACTGTGTCGTGACTCGTTTTCCATATATTTTATATGAATATAGGTAGGTATTTAACCCTATGTAGGTAAGTACGGCCAATGGCTAGGGGTTTAAACACCATTAACCACCCCACGATGAGTACGCCCATGTACGTACAAAATTTCCATAATAGCCAACAGGTTACTTAGTACCTACAAGTTGCACATATTCAACTCTACGGTTTTCATTATATTATATATGTTATCCTCATAAAGCGAGCAGTAGCCAGTAGGTATCATTGGCATAAATCGTATTATTCCCTATTTCCCTATAGAAATATATATATTATATATTATACAGCCCTACAGGTATATTGTAGTATAGGTAACCGATGCATATTAGTTTTTTTTAACTGGTTTGTTGTGATAGCCCGAGGTCATTACAATTTTCCTGCAGAAAGTACCTTACAATAGATGGTCATACTTACTTATTATTTATACATGTACCTATACCTATTCCATCATCTATATTATAGTTTATTATTGTATATAATGTAGAATTGGTGCAATGAAAATTAAATTATGTGAATTGTATGTAATTATCGTAGTTATAATTTAAAGCTTATTTAAGTCCAATTTTTATCAAATTCGTTTAATAATCGTTTTATTATTATGCGTGATCTGCTTATTATTATAGACCTACTTATACCTATTAATACGTTATATAGCACAAGTTGCTTGAATAATAGGTATTATATAGACATTTTTGTATTACACTTTATTTTTTAATGTAGCTGAGCTTTAAGCTAAGTGCCTACATTATTATACTTAAATGTTAATTAATTTATACTTATACATCACAATAAAACGTTTAAAAAATATTCTGACAGTTTTTTTAAAACTTCCTCTCCTATCTAGAAATGTTTGGTTTGCTGTTGCCCCGAATCTATAATGACTTTGAGTAACGGCTGTAATATTATATATGAACAACGCGAATTGCAGAGACCTATAAGGCTATAAGTCAGTAAGCAATATGTTATATACAACCAATAAAGTAGGTTGTTTACTTGTATTATGTATGGAGCTGTAAGTATAACTGTATTATAATGTATATTCGGGGGCTAAAGTTTGGTTTTAGTATATCAAGTGTAAATATAGGATTCCCCAATGTCTTTTTGATATAATTCTGAAAGACTGCTACTTCAGACTTGGGTAACTATAGGTTAGGTTAGGATAGGTTACAATTTCACGGTTTGATATAGCTATATAGCCTATTTTTGAATTATTTGAAACTTTTGAATGGTTTATACGCTTGCCGCTATTGTCACCACACGTTGTAACCTAACTTGTAGTACAATCCACTTTAATTTGTAGGTCATCATTTATTGTGGGTTTGAATACTTAAATAATCATTGGAGATAAGTAGATACAATTTTTTCTCTCCTAATATCATAGATTTGTAGGTATTCATATTTTAAAAGTTGTAAAATTCAAATTAGTGTTCTATAGAGTATAGACTTTAATTATAATAAAATTACAAATAATAACAGTTATGACAATTTACGCAATATATATTATAATTATTTATAGCGCGAATACATACCTGTCTTGTCCAAGACGCTTGCGGACACGCCCCTTTAAAATGGAAACCTGTGCGAAAACGAAACATTAGTTTCGATTTCAAATAGATTTCCATCTTTAGCAAATTTCACTGATCATAAATATGTAATAAATAATAATCTTACCAGTTAACTAATATTATTATTACGTGAGTAGCAGCGGTGTAGGCAGAAGGCATGTTGCGTCTAACCAGTAGTGGATCTGAAGCTTGTTTAAGGGGGGGGGGGGGGGCGAGTTGGAATTTTTTTGAGTGATAAATAAAGTACAACGAAGACTTGACCGTAATTTATTCAAGCAATTTATGAAAAAATAAGTACAACGCTTTTATAAGTTATAATTAACTATGTAGGTACCTTTATTTAATTATAGTATAGTAAAATAAAGTAATTGTAAAAAAAACCAAGGCGGGATCGCCACGTCCCCCCCCAAAAAAAAAATCCTCCCCTGTGTTTAACTAATACACGCAGCTACACGACGTATTTTAGTGAAGCCGTAAGCAAATAGTGCCGAACTGAGGGACGGTCGGACGGAGCGATCTGGCTCCTCGGAGTCTAATAACCAAAACCACAGCGTCCAACGTCCATAATATAATATAGTGTAATTGCTAATTTTATCATACTTTTATGTATGTACAATGATCAGTGACGTACTAAGACCTGTAATTGGAAGGAGAAGCTAGGTTTAATATTTTTTTAGTTTTCCAATATTATTGACCAAAAAAATACATCTCATAAGAAATTATTCTCCCTGAAAATTCCGGGGGAGGGAGGAGGGTACCTACTCCACAGTAGGTGTACTTATACAAATTATTGTGATAATTGTAGTCTACAAATTTTCAAATAGTATAATTTTATAAAGTCTATACCTATAATAGTATAATAATTCAGAACAGTAGCGGTAACATTCAGACGCATTATCCTATACATTTTACTATAGTAAATAATATTATGTAATCTTTAGCAATTAATTATTAAAACGCAATTATTACTTTTATAGATTATTGAAATTATTACATTTCTTTATATGTCATTGTCAGATTGTCTGTAAGACAGTATGACGGCAATCAACACTCGACCCGTTGGCCGTTGACACGATAACAATATGTAGAATTATTATTTATTACAGTATGTAATATATTATAATAATAAATAATAATATCCAACACTAAAAAAAAACTCTAGAATTTATTTCGTTTTGTCTAAATGAAACGAAACAACACTCTTACATCATTCTTACATTTTCATATAAACCGCTGTCGTCGAATCTACACGTTTTTAGACTACAAATGAATAAATATGTTTGGCCTGGGTAATTTAAGGTAAGTATTAATCATTATAGGTAAAAGGGCAAACGGAGCTAAACAATTTTTGAGGTTTTCAAAATCTGCCATAATATTTGTATAGGTAATCGTTATAAATTAATGGTTAAATTACTACTCACTAACTTGATTATTAGGTATTACAATATATTGGAATTATGTTGATCAGTATTCTGCAGTGACGTTTAGTAGGTGTTTTATATGGGTGGAACAATGAATATACTATAGATTTCCCATCCAAAAATGAAAAAAACCGATTTTTCAATTGAATTAGTTAATGAAAAGAGGAAAAAAATGTTTTATCCCAATCCATTTATATAATAATTGGAAGTAAAAAATTTGCATTGAAACACAAACTGAGAAAATGTTACTATAATAATAATCGTTTTCTAGATTTCACTTTTTAAATAAATAATTAGTATTGTTGATAACGATACGCGTACCACTCCGTTATTATTATAACTACACATTTTTTGTTAACACATATTTATACATTTTTTATATGCACTCGGAACTTATTATTTAATATATCTATCTATTCTCTCTCTATGACTCTATATATATATTATCTCTCTCTCTCTATATATATATATATATATATATATAATGTTACTGTTAATTGACGTCGAAACACATTACTACCCATATATTGTCACTGTTATCTATGCTAATAATCATATATCTATAAGCCTAACTATACTATTTATTTTAGATAGGTACCCAACTAGTAAATATTAACCACTAATCAATAATCACCAATATTATAACAGTGTAAAATGTAAATCAGTCATTTACACGTCGTACGAATTGTATACATTTTGTTGAATATTTGGTTAACATTTTATCAAGTTAAATTTTACCATTTGCATATAGTTAATCTTAATCAATTAATTTGCTAATATTTTAATAGGCACAATTTCTATTAATTCTATAATTAATGATATTAAAACAGTTTTCATTCTTCTATAAAAATCATCAGAGTACTGAATAATATTATCTATATTATCATAGAGTAATACATTAATATTAAAATCAATGCTTATGCTTATGCTTATATTATACAACTACAATAATTTATCTACAAGATAAAAAAAACAAGTTAGGAAAGCTCACACTTCGAGCGTGCTAAATTCCCCGTTTCTAAACGAATTTTAATACAACGCAATAAAATATAATTCAATATTATACAATTTAAATATATTTATTCGGAAACCTTTATATATTTTGGTACTTACCTATTTTTTAAAATATTGGATACTATGATAAATAATATGTATAGAATACTCATGTTTTGATATTTTTTAATACTGGCTAGTATATATTAAATTACTTTGAATAGAACCGCAATCCATGGTTATAAAATATTAATGCAAACAATCGTAACTATTATTTACTGGTAGGTACCTAACGGACGGACGGACTGACACGACAGGGACATCATACTTTAAGGTGTAAACTTATGCTTGGATGTTAAGTTTAGTGGGAAATGTTGAAATAATAAAATAAATAACGCTCGTTTGATACGGCATGCGCGTATATTTACTATTTATATGTATATTATCTTATAATAGACATACAGGGTCTTTCCAAAATAATGAACTACTTTTTATTTACTGTAACAGTGTACCTAACTGTCCTAACTCTTTACTGAAAAATGGTACAGAAAGAGTAAATATATTTATCATGAATCGCCTTACATTCCTTCAAATGTTCAATTTGGGCACCACCCGTTTAACGAACAATATTCAGACGTTGTCTCTCCTATAGTCCTATAGGGTCTCCTACTTCCTAGGGTCGAAATCCTCCGCATTGGCACCGTGAAGTAGGTACACAGCGTCTTAAAGCACACAATGCCGGATAAGCGCAGGTAACTAGCACCAGCATCTATTATGTAATATTAATAAAATAATTATTAATATAATTTTATTAGGTATAAGCGTTAATAAATGCTTAGCGCTAATAAGTGTTTAAACGTATAGGATTATTAATTACCAATTATCGTCGCAGCCGAACGTCGGACACAGTGGCAGACCGATCGATTCATCGTCTCCTCCATGTATATTTATTTCCCGCTCCACACCACCGGGCAACACATGACGTGGGTTTATTATCTCGCGAGCATGTCTCTCTTATTATTATTTGGCCATGAAATGTTGTTATCTATTATAATAACATAACATGTACTATACACCAGTAAGTGAGCTTTTCGCCCTCGTCGTCGTTTATTTAGTCAATAGTCATTATTAATTTCTCGATCTGTCCGTTTGAGGGCCCGCGCACTCGCCCCGACCTCGTTTGTTACATCACGATCACGACCACAACAACAACAACAACAACAACAACAACAATAACGACAACAAATTATAGCCGTTGTTCGGAAAACTGATTTTTTTCCCGAACACGACGATGTAATTACGTGATTTTCTACGTCATAATACGTTCGTATTAATTGTAAACCGATTCCAAATAATAGCACATAATATCAGTTAGTCGAATTAAAAAAAAAAAAGAATAAAATAAACTACTCGTTCGTTTTTTTTATCACCTAGGAGAGTAATGGCGGATAATAATTTATGGCGTTTTGTTTCTTGTTATCAGTTCTGTTCATTGCAAAATTGCGATTTTCGCATTCGAACTATGTGGTGACTGTTGAGGTGCTGATTGAAAATAAAATAAATCGACGCAAAATGCACTCGCCAGGAAATCAGTCCGTGTCACGCAGCTACTAATTCGGTCAATATATCTAACAACATGGGAGCTAAAGATTCGAAACCGAGCTGCATAACTTATGAGGATGCAATTAAAAGAAGTACTAGCAAACTATAATTAACTATCAATGTTTTATTGTAGTATTATCATGTTCATTTGAAAATATGTGCATTTATTTCAGTTAGTGATTCAGAAATAAAGAGACTGAGAGAAGCGTTTAAAAGACTGTCACCAGTAAATGGAGCAATTACCAAGCATTCGTTCATTAGAGAAGTACTTGGTGATGGGGTTCCACTATCAATTGCAGAAGTATGTTTTTAATATCACAGTTATTGATATTCTGTACCTATTAAAATGGAATATTTTATAGTATATATATTCAGCTTGTGGTGGTACTATAAAAGGCATTATTTTCAAAGATCTAGTCTGTGGATTGGTACTTTTGACTTTGGGTACCAATGAAGAAAAATACAAATGTAAGTAGTTAATGTAAAAAATTCAAAATATTTTAATTTGTGTCTATTTTATGAATTTTTTAGTTCTATTTAATTTATATTCCAATGAAAGTGAAAATGTTATATTACGAGATGAATTTCAAAGACTTATCCAAGGGTCTGAGTGTATTTTTGTACCAGAACATGTTCAATTCTTATTTTCAGAAGTAAATTTTATTTTTTTTCACATGTATAAATACCTATTTATTTATTTTTCAATGATAAAACTTTCAGCAAGATCGTGTTAATTATGATGAATTTAGATCCTGGTTAACAAGACATCCTGATGCCACATCATTGAGTCGATGGTTACTGTCAAAACCATGTTCAGTATCTCTTAGTAATGAATTAGAAATGCCAACATTCTATCAAACCCTTGCTGGAGTAACTCATTGTAAGTGTCTAATGAATTTTGGTTAAAAATAACAGAAGTTAATAATAAGTATATTTTTAATCATAACTCATAAATATTATTTTGTTATATATATATATATATATATATTTTTTTTTAAGTAAAAGCTATTTCATAAACAAAGTTTAAGCTGGCAATAGAACTTTGTTAGTTAATATAAAGTGAATTGTCATTAAAATTATGTGAAATACTATAAAAGATATAGGTAATAAAAATGTAATGTTCAAGATGTTGAGATCCATCAAGCAAGTAGTTTTTTTAAATTAACTTTTTATTTTTAAATATTGATACAATTTTAATGAATGTTATTACAAGTTTGTTGATTGTTACTTTTTAAGGATTTCAAATTCTAGAATCAAGAAAAAATAATAATTTTTGCTTACTTCCCTTGTATAATATTTTTTATCATATTAACTGACGACAAGGGTGTATTTGTTTAACTATTCCTAATCCAAATATATATTTAACTGACTTCATAAGGTATTACTTATTTTTTTTAGTGGAAGAAACAGATATAATTGAATTAGAAAAATGTTACTGGTCAGTAAAAGGTGAATCTTCTTCAGGCAAATTAGATTTAAAAACTTTGATACCTTTGATAAGTCCTCCAATGCCATTGAATGTTTGCTCTGGTTTGTTTGTTGCTTTTGATGAGAACATGGATGGTCATATAGATTTTAAAGAAATGGCTTGTGGTATATCAGCTGCTTGTAGAGGACCTTTAACTGAACGACAAAAATGTATGTTATAATTGTATTCTAACAAATAAAAATATTGTTAATTTAGGTACTCTGTCTAAATTTATTTGACAATTTTTTTTTTTTAGTTTGTTTTAAAGTATTTGATAATGATCAGGATGGATATTTATCAAAAGATGAAATTTCTAAAATGGTTGATGTTATGCTTTTCATATGTGAAGATAATATAGCAACTCAAAATAAAGCAGCTACTGATGAATCAGGTATTATTCATAATTAATTTGTTTACTTATGTTATTAAAATGTCTTTTATTTTGTTAATTTTTCAGTAAAAGAAATTATTGTATCTGATTTAATCAAACGTTCTACTGACAAAGGTCTTGCAATTGGAGAATATTTGATGTGGACTGTTCACAATTCATTACCAATGGATTTTTTAAATTTAATTTTTCAAGTAAATTAATTCTATTTAACTTAGTAGCTCATTATTTATAACAAAATGTTATAGGTTTGCCATATTGTGTTTGGTTTGAGACCTATATCACGAGTTGAGGAGGGAGAAATTGTAAAAGGCTGGTTAGAACGTGAAGAGCGCAGAGGCTTAGCAGTTGGTCAGCTATGGTATTTAATTTCTATAGATTGGTGGCGAAATTGGAATGATTATGTTTCAAATACTTATAAGGTAAAGCTAATAAAGACAAAAATATGTCATATATTTTTTCATGTGTCAACTAGTAAATTATTGAATTTAGAATGGTGGGGAAATGTCTAGCTATTGTTCTTTTGAAAGTACTAGTTCTTTTACCAAAACATCAAGCTTAAAACTTACATCAAAAAAATCACAATCCTCTCTTGAAAACAGTATTGCTCTTGATACATCGTCGGTATGCATAATATTTTAAAATTAAAAAAAGTAATCAAAATTCATAATTTCAATTGATTTTTTTTTTATTGTTAGGTGGTTGTGACTGGAATAACCTCTCTGGATCCTAGTACTGGTGGTCATCGAAGAGTTGGTTCAATTACTTCTTATTCGTCTTTGCAAGAATCGTTAGTATTTCGTCTTGTAAAAACAATTCAGTATTTACAAATTTAGTTTATTTTTTAAATGATTGTTATAATTTATTTTAGTCCAACTCAATCCCCAATCATGAGTAGGAAAGTTAGTCTTAGCAAACCTGGGCCAATTAATAATTCTGGCCTCGTGTCTGTGCCAACCACAAAAGTAACATCATTGACAGGTGAAGGAGGTCAACTAAAACGAAATATGCTGCTACGTGGCAGAGATTTTCAATTGGTCCCAAACTCTTTATGGAAAGCACTTGTACAGTGGTATAGAGGTTCACCTGCTCTTCCTAGACAGGTGAATAACTTTTATTCATTAGACAAATTCTGTTACAATAACTTAAAATAGTTGTATATTATTTTAAATTTATTTATTGATTTCATAGGTAATTCAATCTAATCGAGGTTTAGGTCAAACCGAGTTGGAACTCTACCCATTAAATTTAAGGCTATTAAAACATCATAATGGTACCTTGAGTAATGGGTCAGGTCCTAATTCTAATGTGGCTAGAGCACCTACGCCTAATACAGGATCATGGTCAGGATTAGTGGGAGGTTATGGTGCAGCAGCATTAAGTAACTTATAACATAGTAACATTTCTTTTAATTATAATTTATATCAATAATAATTTTGAATACTTTATTTAATAAAGGTTCTACTGGTTACAATTATGTATCAAATTTAGTTAATTCTATGCCACGACGATACCTTGCATACACTGCGTCTTTCAGCAAACTCTCAACTGTTAAACATGTATATGATTTTCTTTGTATTAGACTGAAATTAAAAGCAGAAGATATGAGGCTATGGCATTTTCATGATGAGGTTTAAATATTTGAATTATGAAATAACTGGTTTATATCAATATATCAATATATATATATTTTTGGTCCATGTAGAATAATATGGTATTAATTGAAGATGAAGATCAAACTTTAGAAGAACTAGGTGTATGTGATGAAGATCAAATAATTATAGAAATAAGAAACAAAGATTTGACATGGCCCGAAGAAATCGGTTCTCTCTCTATTAACTCTGGTGATAAATGTAAACAATGTAAGTACTTACTACCGTATTTCACATGGATGCAAGCGCTTAAGTTTACATTGTTTAAGTTCATATGCACCACTACAACAAGAGAAACATGCCATTTTCAGTATGGCAGGTAGCATTTAAACATTGTAAACCAAAACACACATTAGATGATACAATATTTTCCTTAATATGTCTTATTATTATGTGTTTCCACTAGTATAATCCACCGAAATGACAATACAATACATTTACATTAATTTTATAATTTATAACATTATATAAATTAAAATATATTTTATAGTACCTGCTGAAAAAGGAGCTACAGGTCTAAACAATTTAGGTAATACTTGTTTTATGAATGCAGCGTTACAATGTGTAAGCAATACTAGACTTCTTACACAATATTTTATCAATGATATGCACCTCTATGAACTAAATCGGTATGTATTCATTCTTTATTTCTTAAATTAAATCAAATTAAATTGATTAATCATTATAGTTAATTTTCTAGGACTAACCCATTAGGAATGAAAGGATGTATAGCAAAACGTTATGGAGATCTAATTCATGAAATTTGGAGAGGAACTGCTAAAACTATAGCACCTCTTAAATTAAGAGTAAATTAATTTTGTTATTATGTTGAAAATACAATATTAAAGGGTTAATGTTTTTATTTTCAGTGGACAATTGGAAAGTATGCTCCACGTTTTAATGGTTTTCAACAACATGATTCTCAAGAACTACTTGCCTTCTTATTAGATGGCTTACATGAAGATTTGAATCGAGTACATGGAAAGCCTTATTCTGAATTAACAGACAGTGAAGGTAGACCCGATGTCACTGTTGCAGAAGAGGTTTGTCTCTTATTAGTATTATATTGGTTTTCTTTATTATATAATATTTCTGAAAAATAAAAATAAACCTTATTATTTATTATTTAATTGTTCTTTATTTTTATTAGGCATGGGAAAATCATATTGTGAGAAATAAATCAATTGTGGTAGATTTATTTCACGGTCAATTGAAATCAAAGGTTACTTGTAAAAAATGTGGCCACGAGTCTGTTAGATTTGATCCGTTTAATTATTTATCATTACCTTTACCAATGGAATCATATGTGTGTCTTCAAGTTATTGGTAATTCATTTTTTACCTATATTGTTTGGTTTGGTTTAAACAAAGTATGTCTTATTTTAATCCTTTCACTGCTACACTATTCATCCACTACAACCTGTGTATACAATGTAAAACATAATATTTATTATTTTTTAATTTAAATTTTGAGATCTATATGATTCTAAGTTTAAAATAATACGAGCCAAAGTTTCCCAAACATGTAGAGTTACCAGCAAATGAGAATATTTTTAAATACAAGGACGTTATAGTATGTCTGGAACAGTGAAAGGGTTAATTTTTTATAAAATATATTTATTTTGACATAAAAATTGATAGGTGTAAAATAAAATTTGCCAAAACTTTAACTGTTGGAATTATTACAACTTTTGTATAATTATGGTATGCATTTTTTTCTAATAGAATACAATAAATATTTTAAGTTTGGAACTAAATTAAGTCAAACAAATAACTAATCTATTGTAGCTTAATATGTATAATTTAGAAAATTAGTATTTATATTCTTTTACAATTATTAGTGATTAAATTGGATGGAACAGTTCCTGTAAAATATGGCCTACGGATGAATGCTGACGACAAACATTCTGTTGTTAAATCAAAACTTTCTTCATTAAGTGGTATCTCTGCTAATAATTTAAAACTTGCAGAAATAATCGGAGCACAAATTAAAGTTTGTTATTACAATTTATATAAAAAATATGTGTAACATTTACACATTTGTGTAATATATAAATATATTATGTATTGTTAGAATATAATTGTTGATGAACAAAAAGTAAAACCTGGAAGCTTATTGTATGCATACGAGCTACCTCCACCTACATCAGTTGGTCCTGGTTCAGAAGTTTCTGGTGATGAGGAGCGTTCGTCCATTTGTTCAATTAAATCTGGTACTCAAAGAGAAGCTGCCCAAACATTTACCACTATACAACGAACTGTTAGACCAGGAAATACATTAGGTAACATTTTTAATGTAAAATTATAAATACTGTATATTATTTAATTAGAAACTACTGGCATTCTCCGAGTACATCATTTTATGCGTTCATAAGCAATAAAATGTCAAATTTAAAATTAAGAATACTAAAAATAAGGCCACTACTTGAATCTAAAAAAAAAATTTAATTCCTTTTAAATTTGTTTTATTTACCTTATAATCGTATGTGTACTTAAAATTGGATTAACTAAAACTCTATTACTTTCATCATTTTAATTCCGTACTTTCATTGAGGTATAGAAAAATATTATAGGGATGCTGAACATTTTTTTTTTTAAATAGTGACTGCCACCCATTGTTTAATATTTCAATCATTGACTATTACGGTTATTTTAATTTTATAATTTTCTTTAGTGCAATCAAATGGCAATCGTACCACTAGTTTAAATGAAGACATATCAACAACTGATAATACTGATGTAATTTTGTTTGTTAAATTTATTTTATTTTATGTTAAAATGTTGGTTCTTATATATTATATATTATTGTTAGAGTATTGGTGGATCTCAAATGGACACAGATATTAATTTAGAAGAACCTATTCATACCACAATGGCAGACAGTGGGAATTGCAGTGCTAGCAGTTTTAGTTTGACTGATAGTGGGGATATAATCCATCAAACTCCAAATTATGTTGTAGCATTGCACCGGAAAATGGTAATTACTAATTATACTACTTTAATAATTATTACTATTATTATTTTTAACTTAATTTTACATTTAATTTATTAATTTAAAATTTAAATCCTAAACTAACTATTTACAAAATAAGTAATAGTTTAAGAAAAATTGTATTTTTTTCTCATTTTGCATTAATTTTTACAAGAGATATAATAAATAAAAATAAGAACTTTATTTGGTATGATTAAAATAAGCTTTAGTCAAGCTAGATTGATTGTTTTTCGGTATACCACAAATACTTTTTGAATGGTATACCCTAATACCGAAGTAATACCATATACTTTATGGGTTAATGTTTTTTTTCGGTTTATTGGCTCTAAAACTGTTACACTGGTACCCGATTTGAATATCTTCAATCCTAAGTTGAGTCAATATAATTTAGAGGCTGGTCACAATTGAATTTGATGTCTTAATAAATCTTATAATAGTTTTTTTGTGAAAACAGATTAAGGTTTTCAGAAGTTCAATAAATTGTAAAGATAACATGATGAGGTGGATAGCAGTGTTATTTTGTTATTATTTAGTATTTATTCTATGTATTTATGTTACGGTAAATTATGCTATATTGGAGTACCTATAACATTATTTACTAGCTTTAACATTATTTTCTCAATTATTGATATTTTATAGTGTATCCCTTTAATAACCATATAAAATTAGATTTTGATAATAATTAGAAGATTAATTGGATATGGGATTTATGAATTATGATTAAATTGCTTGTCTGTGACTAAAAGAATGAAGGTAGACCATCAGTTTACATGTGCAGAATTTGGTTGTTCTCTCGTGGTCCGGATTTTTGTTGTTCTACGGGCAGAGATGGGCAAGATATTTAAAAATTAGTATCGTAATACTAGATGTCTGTGAAGTATTGTACCTACTTATATTACTATTATACTAATATAGTAATATAGTATTATTTATTACTATTATAGGTACTAGGTATTGGATTATTGTAATTTTGGTATGTTATGTTGTAATTCTAATGTATAAATATAATAGTCAGGGATATTAATTTACTTTATTACTTCATTGGCTTCATAGTAGGGTGGTCACACAACCAT
Source organism: Nasonovia ribisnigri (assembly GCA_027563435.1). Classification (NCBI taxonomy): domain Eukaryota; kingdom Metazoa; phylum Arthropoda; class Insecta; order Hemiptera; family Aphididae; genus Nasonovia; species Nasonovia ribisnigri. Next base: position 37,478 of record JANEHU010000116.1, read on the forward strand.
TACCTACCTAACCTGAGTATTAAACTAGTCATTAAAATATTAATGTGTCAAAGTATTGAGTATCTTTTGATAGAAATATTTTATGAAATACTTGTTGCATTGCCTAAAATTGTATTGCAATGTAAAATACTTGATACTACTTCTAACTGTATTGGGGTACAAGATAGTGCCCAACTCTATCTACGGACACTATTTCTGCTGGGAGGCTAACAAGTTGTATAACAGTAAATGTCATAGAACATGTAAGTTATTGAAGACACCAATTCCACCATGACAGACTTTTATGGCTAGGTTAGATAAATTTAATACAAAATAACGATATGTTTAGTATAAGATGACCATACCATACTTTATTATGTAATTATTAATGAAAACTGTCTTTTAATAATAGTACAATGTTTTTAGATCAGACAAGATGTGTATTTTATATCTGCTCATAAAAGTAAACCTAGTATTTTTGGTTTACCAATAATATTACCGTGTAATGAATCTACTACAAATCAAGATCTTTATCAAGCGGTTTGGCTACAAGTAGCTAGATTAGTATCACCTTTGCCACCATCTGAATCTACAGTACCCAATCATGCTATGGACTGGTAATAAAACTATAATAACCATATAATATAAAATGCACAATTAATTATTTATTTTTCATTATTTTAGTGATGACAGTCTTGGCTATGAATTTCCTTTTGTTCTGAAGGCTGTTAATAGAGAAGGAACACTTTGTGCATGGTGCCCTTGGTATCGATTTTGTCGAGGGTGTACAATTTTATGTTGTGATACTGATTTTAATTTTGCTGCAAACCATATCGCTATAGACTGGGACCCAACAGCACTACATTTACGGTATCAAACATCTCAAGAGTCTGTAAGTGTTAAGTTAATTTATTTTAGAATTAAATCCATTGACTAAAAACAATTATTCTTAGGAACATGAATGTATTGGCGAGTCTCAGTGTTCACACACAGAACCAATAAGTCTTGAATCATGCCTTGCGGCATTCACCAAAGAAGAACAACTTAGTGAAGCTGAAAAGTATTATTGTTCTACATGCCAAGACCACCAATTAGCATCTAAAAAATTACAAATTTGGAGGTTACCTCCAATTTTAGTGAGTTTTTATAAATTTATTTAAGTTTATTTATCAATACATATATATAAAATTAAGTCTCTACTTTTTGTTCGGGATAATCTCCAAAATGGCTTAACCGAGTTGGCTGATTCTTTTTTTTGTTGTGTTCGTAATTGTCAGGAAAGGGTTTCTATGAAAGACAGTTTTAGGAAAATCCTCTGGAATAGTAAGAAGTCCAGATGACAAAAATCGATAGTGGCAAACGTTTGGCAGGACAGCTAGTATATAATACAAATATTTTTTTCTTTTTAGATTGTTCATCTGAAACGTTTTCAATACCTTCAGGGAAAATGGGTAAAATCACATAAAGTGGTAAAATTCCCTTATAAAGATTTTGATCCAACAGATTATTTGGCTTCAGTTCCAAAACATACTGTTTTGAGGAACAAAGAGCTACAAGGAACAACTAAAAATCTAAAGTAAGTATAAATAAAATAAAACTATTTTTTGATCTAATCACTTGACAGATTATTTTATATTTTTAATAGAGAGCAATATAAATCAAACAAAGAGGATTTACAACCTGCGTTGATAAATACAGGTTAGATATTATGTTCTAATAAAAAAGCATGATTAAATAAATAGTCTGTTTATTATTTTGTAATTGAATAATGTATATACATATTTTGTTAATCCATCTTCATTAAAAAAATACAAATTTTTCTTTTTAAAAAAACGTAGCAGTTGTATTTCTAATATTATGTAGAACTTTTTAACAAGAAACCATTTGAAAACGTATGACAATATTTTCATTCTAAATAAATTTATAATTATATTATATTTAGATGATGATGGTCCATTCACAAATGTCAATAGTCGCCTAAACGAACTGGAAGGTTCACAACGTAAAAGGTTAGAGTCCACGTCTCTTTTACGTACACCAATAGATGATAAAGCTTTACAAGATTTTCATCAACACAAACTAGTTGGCGAATTTAGCCCATTAGATTTGAAGTACAACTTATATGCTGTTGTGGTATGTTATTCAAAATTATATTATTTGCTATTTAGATTTTTATTTGTTAATTTTTAATTTTTTTATCTAATTATTTTGATGACATGTGACATTTGATGAGATATACTATTTATAATAGTAATATAGTGAATAGCAATTAGTGAAATAGTGTTCATGATTTAGTACTTATAGTTTACAATCACAAACACTTCAAATTAAATACATTAAATAAAAATAAAATAAGGTAGCCGAAAAATTAAAATAATTTATATTACTGGGGAAGCATTCTGTGTGTGGATTGATTGTACCACTAAAAGTAGTGAACATGGTTAGAAAAATTGGCATTGTTCTTAAATGTTTTCCAAAATGGTTATTATGACTACCTATACAATTTTTTGGTAAACTCAATTTTATTATTTTCTTTTGAAATTCTAGATTTTTAGGTAAAAATGAACAAAATAGAGAATTGATTAATCTCTTTTATATGCGTTAAAATTTTGTTGAGCAAATCTACTTATATAATTTTGTCTTGTATTATAAAATTGTCTTAAAATAATTTAACGCAATATTAACCAGCGGTAGTCGTAATAAAAGTTAACCAGAAGAAGTATAAGTTCTATTATTTACTTTAGTTTTAATATTACATACGTTTTATACAATTTTCTGTTTTCAAAATAGTGTCACTCTGGAATTTTGGGAGGCGGTCATTACGTATCGTATGCTTGCAATCCCAATGGAAAATGGTACTGTTATAATGACAGTAGTTGTAAGGTAAAGTTTTAAATTTTGTTTTTGGTGAATGAAATTAATTTAATTAAGTTTAAAAAATAAATATTTTTCACATATTAGGAAGTCACTGGTGAAATAGATACTAGTGGAGCTTACATGTTGTTTTACGAACGTGAAGGTCTTTGTCATAACCAGTATATGCCCAATGTGTTTGGACGTGTCCCTGTTGATGTAAAGGACCTTGATCAAGATTTTGATTCTGACTTGAAAAAAGTTTGTACTATAATGTGAACTTTGAGCTTATATATATATTTTATAAATCAATGAAGAAGATTTATTGCAATATTTTTTCATGAGCTTCGTTTGTTACTTTTATTATTGTTTTGTAAAAAAGTGATAAAATGCCTATGCCATAACAAGGATTAAGTAATGTTGCATTGATTGCTGGTTACTTATGCCATTAAAAAAGTTACCAATCTTAATCACAGTCTGCACATTTTTATTTGTATTTTGCTGATAATGCATTCCATATTATTAAACTACTGCAATAGTACTTTTTACTATACTTAGAATAATAAATATTGATAATTAAGATCAAAAATATTGGAACAATTCATTCATAATTATGATTATTATTATTTTATTATTATACTGTTGCTTGTAACTTTGTATATTTACATTGTTTTCTAGTCTGTTAGAGCTCCCATACATTTTTTTTTAAATATATGATATTATTATTATTATTATTATTATTATTATTATTATTTGTTATATTATTTATGTTATGTTTCTGAAATAATTAAATTCTATATTTTTATTTGTTTAGAAATTAGTCTACCTATACATTTTGTCATTATATACTACAGATTTCTTATTGTAACTACTTACAATATCTTTATAAGTAGTTGTTTTTAAATCTATAATGAAACCTATGTATTAAAATATTATTATTGATACCTATAAAATTATGCATTATTAATATTGTAATGAAAATATTCTTGTTTATCATGCATAATGTAAAATTATATAAATTTACAATTTAACTAATTATTTTTATTAGATAAACAGTTGATGCAGTTAAAAAATATATTATATTTTACAGAAAATTTGTTTGATTATAAATACAGAACCAAAATATTCAGAATAACCTGAGAAATATTTTATCAAAACAAAAAAATTTAAACTTAAAATAGTAAGAACATCTTTAGATACTAATTACTAACTAAAGAAATTACAACGTTGTAACCCTTTGTTATAATATTGTTGAATCAAAACAGTTTAATATAATAATATGTATATAAAGTGGAGGAAAATTTCTCTGCTGTATAGTAGCTTTCAAGCTTAAACATATGGACTATAAATTTGTTATAGGTTTATAGTTGAGAATTGCTAGTATACCTAGTCTTTGAGAACATCAATGTAAATATGTAATATAAATGTTAAATTAAAATTCTACCATTCATGATTTTGATATGTCAGTAATGTTTTAATCTATCTACAGTGTGTTTAATGACTGTTATGTGTCCAGGACTCAAATCACTATATAATAGAGGTCTCTATTTCAAGTGTAGTTAAATTAACGGATACACGTAAAATTCACGTACGCAATCACGTGAAATTATGAATTTAAATACACGTGAATCCGTGAATTTTGTTATTAAATCACGCGTTTATTATTACATTTAAAATTTTATTTTCAATACATTAAATATCTTCCAATGGCTTCCTACTTTTGACATGACAATTGACAGTGATCAGTTAACAATTATTTATTATGAACAGAACATCCACGGAAAACTAATATTTTAGAATGCAGTTTTTTGACAAATGTTTATTATTTGAAACTTAATAACATTTTACATACATACAAAAATAATTGAACAATTATGTATAGCATAAAAATTTATAACAATAAGAACATGTTTTAAATTTTATTTATTTATTAATTTTGGACAATAAGCCCAATTTTTTCACATGCTGTTTATGAAACATTTATTTTTAGAATAGTACATATGAATTCTTTTAGTTTTTGGTTTTTACGGAAATTATCAATATATCTTTAAATATATTATTAAAATTTAATGAATTCAGTAAATATTGTTTCAATCACGCGTGAAATAAATATCCGTGATTTACTAATTAATTACACGTGAATTAAATACAAGGATTTTTAAATTTAAGTACACGTGAACAAAAAACACGTGATCACGTGAATCTTAATTCACGTTCAAATTCGAGAGCTCAACTATATAATCGATTAGTAGAGCGTTTGTAATGTAGTTTGGCTCATTCCATGACTGTAAATATTTTTATATTGAAGTGGAGGGATTTATTTGAGATATAGAATGGAGCTTTTGAAATGGTACAAAGGATTTAGACTGGACTCTTTGGATACGATTGGTATTTGAAATTTTTGCTGCGCCCCAGGTCTGGATGCCATATGCCCAGATGGGTCTAATCAGTAGTTTGTAAATTAATAATTTATTTGGTAGTTTTATATTTTTGGAGGTTAATAAGGGACGGAAGAGGCGAAAGCAATTATTTAGAGATTGAACTTTGTTTTTAATGTGAGGTTAGATGACGGTTGATATGAATGGCAAGGTAACGTACACACTGAGCTATAGTTAAAGATTGACTATTGGGGGAAAGTGGCTGACATATTCCCTGACGGAAAGTGAAGGTGCAATGGATGGACTTATTCTCATTCCATTCCTCTCCCCATTTTCTATACCAGGTTTCGAGAAGGTTGAGATGATTTTGGACGTAGAGGGAGGCTAGATTATACTACCTAAATGTTATCTTAATCTAATTTTAACGAAGATGTATTTTTATGTTATTACTTATTAGAATAGAACATTTTACTTAATAGTTATTAAATAATTGTTTTTATATTATGTTTCTTATTGCTATACTTATTATGATTTGTATATAATTTAAAAGCTTAATTGACAGCTCCCAATACAACAAAAAAAAATCACCTCATATTTAGACTAAAATTTTTTTATACATTTGGAATCATTTATATTTTAACTAGGTACAAGGGTCGTCCCGAAAGACAAATCATGGGGGTGATTCATTAATTTGCCAAAAAAATGTTTTCGCTCCGCTCTAATTACTATAGGTATTAAAAATTAAAATACATCTCATAAACAAAGGTGTACATAATACATATACATATTTACCATTTTCACTTAAAAGCCATAAACAGCCTTTAATTAAAATTATTAGCATATTATCATATTTCAATATTTTTATTTAATATTATATTATACTTCAGAAATTTCAAGTACCTAAAAATAATATTTTTAAATAACAACAAAATAACTAAAATTGTTATTCTTGGTTAGGTACTATGTAATTTCATCCAAATTTGAACATGAAATAACTATTAGAAAAACGTTATTTTTATAATTTTGAGATTTTTTGGTTACAAAATTACTTACTTACGTGGAACCTTGTTTTAAATTTTCAATCCTTACCTATAAATGTTATACATTTTTAATTACAAAATCATTTTTAAATTTTCTATATGATAAATGTTATCAAAAATTGAACTTTAAATGCTCATAAAAATAAATTGCCTTTGTTAGTTTTAATATATTTTTTCAATAGATATTTTATTAATCTAACAGGATCCTTGTATTACATTTTTACGCTTTTTGACCCAACAAATAAAATTTTATTGACATTTATAGAAAAAAAACTAAAATAATTGAAAATGTCTCTAAACAGATCAAAACGAGTGAAAATATTTTGTATTATACATACATCATAATCATACATATTTTAATACATTTGAACTTCATGATATAACTACCTATGTAAGCTATAATAATAAAACATATTAATTTAAATTAAATGATTCTTTTTTTTTGTCTATAAAAAGTTAATATTATTAAACTGTTAAGATGCCTCGGCGGATCATTATCAAATGAGCCAACTGACCAATTCGTAGGAGGGACACCCTCCTCCACATCCCTTCATACGGACGGCCCTGGGTACAAGTATATAAGATACAGAATCCAAAATGTATACGTTGTGAATGTGTTGCCGTTGATTATGTGTTCTTATTGCAGTGTAGGTATATGATTTTAATTCTTAATGGGTGCTGAATTTTCTCTTTTTTTGCTTGTATATTCTATTTTATTCTTTTATTTTATTGTATAGTGTTATACTTCAGTGTCCCTTCCCTTTTCTGTGGTTATTGATCTGTTTCGTCATATTCAATTGTATCTTGTGAAAATATGGATCCATCTGAGAGTATCTATACTACAGTTGTATATCGTAGCTTAAGCTTCAACAGCCAACAGTGTATATGGTATATCTCAGTATTTGTAGTTTTACAGTAGACACAAAAAACACATTTTCAATGATTTACTAAACATTTTACCTAAAATTAATTAAAATGCTAAAATTATATGTATCCGTACCGTTGATTATACCTATATATTATTCATGTATGGTATTCTGTTATTACCTTTTTTTTATCATTAGCTAATGGTCAGCTTATTACGATTGAAATCGAATGGTCCGTTGAGATGAGATGAGACAGCTGGTACTTAGTATTTTTTTTATGATTTTTAGTGTTTGTTGTAAAATATTAATAAATTATTAATTTGTCATAATTACAATTTTTAATAAAAAGTAATTTGAGTGGATGATCTATGTTATGTATGTACATTACTATTGTAAATTGTAAATTAAAATTGTATTTATTAAAATTTGTATTCTTATGCTTTTAAATATTATTTGTTCAAATGGCCTATATTATTGGTACAGTGTTGGTATGAATATATTTTTACAATATTGACAAAAAACAGGTACAGAATGTAGTTTTGGATAATACATGTAGGTAGGTTAGGTTAGGTACAATTGGAATAATATTTTACCCATAGTCAATAAGTAGGTACGGATTAAGCGTTGACAACAACTAGGTTAAATATTTTAATTGGGTTCATGTAAATTCCACCGTAAAAACTACAGGTGAAAAAAGGTAGGTACCTACCTATTGGCTATTACATGTAAATTCCGGCCAAAAAAAATGTATAATGAATAAACACAGTCTACCTATATAAGTAAGAAGTTCTTATTACTTAGTGAATTTTAAATGTTTAAAGTAGTTTTTTTTGTATTTTTTAATCAAAACCATGTATTTTCTACAAATTAGTTTTTAATATTTATTTATTTGTATAAATATGGGTATACCCATAGGCGCAGACCTTGGTGACAGGAGGGGCAGTCATAATGTAACAAATAAAATATTATAGATTTAAATAGAATACATTTATTATTACTTACTGTTAATATACACATTTTTGAATGTGTCATATTACTTATATTAATAATTATACGAGTCTAAACATAGGTTATTCATTAATCATTAAAGGTATTTATTATATATATTTTTTCGGGTGGAATTTACATGTGCCTTTTTTAACTTGGATATTTTCCCGGATGGAATATACCATATAGACCTTATTTTAACCTGTTCACTTCAGGCATAATTTACAATGCCCCATTTATCTAATTATATATAATGTGTGTCACGAACACTATATCAAACGCCGGTTTTTTAATAATGTACTTATAATATTATTTGTGGACGTCTATATTTATCGACGTACCTACGACACTACCTACTAGAATATTGTTCGTTGTACACTTATAAATATTTGATGCAATATGCAATATGCATCACGCCATCACGCATAAGCAGTTAACACACCGCAGAACATTTTTTTCGTTGAGGATGTCACGCACGAAAATAAAATAATGTTCTGCCCTAGTCCATTTGACACGCATACCTAGTAAAAAAAATAAACATTTTTTACCGAACCCTAACTATAATATTGTCTGTAACCGGAATTGCCCGTTCGGATTCCGATGAAAAATCATGGTGATTGTCGTCGTTCTGCACTCTGTAGTAGCATAAATTACCGTCGAACGTTGTCAATCAGTATATTTATTATTATTGGTGCCTGATAACTAATATACATGACGTAAACTTCAATATTATATTGATTTGATTATTGAAAATTACTAGGTAGATAGGAATTAGGATTGTAGTTTTTTTCAAGTTTCCATCAATATTTCTCGATATTATTACTAACTTAATACCTAATCTTATCCTAACCTAACCTTGTCGATATTGTTTCGATGACACCTGGCTTGGCAATATATTTCTGTCAGCTGAAAATAATTTAGAACCCGTCGGACATAAATCGCTTTGCAGCGTTTTACTTTTTCACTCCCCGAAAAGTAACGTCCATGAACTTGGCCCACCCACATAATAATATCAATCTGAAAATGGTATTAAAATTTTGCGAGTAATTTGCGAGAATTTGCGAGTATACTCCTAGAATTTGCGAGTCACTTTTACACAGTTCAATGGCGAGTGGGCCAACTTCATGGAGCCCACCCACTTCACCCGATTTTCATCAAACCGGTGTCCAAAGCTTCGTATTGATTTGCAAGAATTTGCGAGGGCGGTCCCAGAATTTGCGAGTGGCCCAAAGCTGAGATACGAGCTTTCAAAGTTCTTCAAAGTCAAAATTCCAACCCTTACGATTTTTCAAAGTTTTTAACCCTAGCCATGACTTGTTGTCATAAACTTGCAAAACTGGTGTCAAACCACACGTTACCTACATATTGTAGTCGTTTATTGTATGCCTTAATGAAGCCAATTTTGTAAAGTCCAATGTGTGGTCGACAATAAATTAGATTATATTGCGTATTATTATATTGTATCGACTACTAAGTGTAATATCAACATTTGTTTTATTCATTAACAGTTGATCCAAAATCGTTACTTTAAGATAAAAATGAAATATACCTTTCGAACTCTTAAGTTGGCTCACCCAATACGACTGTTTTTATTAAATTGTATAATGTTGAATTAAGGCATTGAATAATTACACTTACATATTATATGTTCAGAAAAAAAAATGTAATTTAAATATTTAAAATAAATAAATACCTATTAAATAATAATTAAAATAAAAACAAAAAAATGTATCCTTGTTAATAGAAACTGAAGTATAAGTGTGTAATTAATTAGCACACAACTTCATAATAGGTTATCCTTACCATTTTTAGAATTTATAAATAAATATATACAATAAAAACTTGTACAAGTTATTTGGGGTTAAAAACTTTGAAAAATCGTAAGGGTTGGAATTTTGACTTTAAAGAACTTTGAAAGCTCGTATCTCAGCTTTGGGCCACTCGCAAATTCTGGGACCACCCTCGCAAATTCTCGCAAATCAATACGAAGCTTTGGACACCGGTTTGATGAAAATCGGGTGAAGTGGGTGGGCCAACTTCAGAACTTTGAAAGCTCGTATCTCAGCTTTGGGCCACTCGCAAATTCTGGGACCGCCCTCGCAAATTCTCGCAAATCAATACGAAGCTTTGGACACCGGTTTGATGAAAATCGGGTGAAGTGGGTGGGCTCCATGAAGTTGGCCCACTCGCCATTGAACTGTGTAAAAGTGACTCGCAAATTCTAGGAGTATACTCGCAAATTCTCGCAAATTACTCGCAAAACTTTAATACCATTTTCAGATTGATATTATTATGTGGGTGGGCCAAGTTCATGGATGTCGAAAAGTAAGAATGACTTTACACTATATTATATGTATATTATATAATATTATGTATATCTCATATACTAGCTATTAGCCTAATTTAAGACAAAGTTAACATACATTTATTACTAAACTTTTATATATTTTTAAACTATTTTTTAATTAAGGGATGTAGGTACTCTTTAAATGCATAGTATAATTGTTTCCGAACAAAATAAATTAACAATAAACTTTTTTTTATCTCTTCCTCAATATAGCAGTTTCCTAGATATGAATAACAACTTTCTTTATTAAATTCTAGAAACTTATTGGTTGTAGATAATGCAAAATGAAATGTTTTGTTTTTAATATTGGTACATACAATATTTTTCTCAAAATAATGGGGCCATAGACACCCAGGCTTTTTAAAAATTTAAATTTTTTAATTCATACCTACTCCTCGTGATTCGTGAACTGTAAAATCCCGATTATTTAATTAGATACCTAACAATTTTATTTTGCTTGAAAAACCCATATTATTATATTAATATATGAGGTGTGCATCATAATTCATAATAATATAAGATCGTCGGACTAGGTACTAATTTGAGGAAACGACCATTATCAGTCGATACTAAATTACAGGTTTAACATTTTAACATGTTTTGATATTAAATTGTTGATGGGTAGTTTATGTACCAATATATTTTAGTCCATAGATAAACCTTAAGATAAATATATATGTATACATGTATCTACTAGGTATCGATAAATAATTTCATATAAAATAACGACATTACCACGAAAAAACAAATAATATTATTGATCGATGTATTAGCTGCATGTCCGCGTCAAACATATGATAAAAATATAAAATGTTATCGATTATAACTAATTCTCTAAGCCCCCTCTGCAATTGAGTGATAGTTAAAAAAATGGCAACCCCTGTTAAGTCTCTGCAGAAGCCATGCCTGGATACCTCTAGTTAAATGCTTCAATGATTGCATATAGTGCGTATGCATTTCTTTGAATATATCTGATTGGTTAATTGTTTGTGCAAATATTTTATTTAATAATGTAAGTAGCTGGTAATTAATGCTAATTTTTGAATACATTATAATTTTATGTATTAGTATTTATTTGTAATTCATAATATCTTAGTATATTATGGTAGGGTTAATATGATTGGTTATAACTTATAAATGTTATAATTCATGAGTTATCGCTTTTAGTTGAACAATATTTAAAAAAATGGTGTATATGCCGACCGTCCTATAAATCTTCGAAATTTATAAAATAACAGCAACATGCGATCAACTGATTAAAGAACAAATTACAGCTGCAACAAGTAAAGAATTTATGAGGCGTGCTGAATCATGTTTTGTTCACGGTGGACAACATTTTGAACAATTTATACGTTTAATTAATTAAAAACTAAATAAACTTATAACTTAAATGAGAATTAAATTTGTCATTAATTATTGATAAATTCCAATAGATACAGATACATTACATGTAATAAAATAAACAACATATTTATTAACGTATCATCTAAATATGTTTCTAAACCTGTTTAAATGCACAGGTACCTATGTATCAAATGTTGGATCCAAAAACCAAACAATTTCGTGGAAAAAACGTCTACCACATATTGTTCTGATATTCATTACGATCTATTTATGTGTAATGGGACTAATGGGAGTGATATTGAACATGACCTGTGTACACTATTGGACAAATAATATCCCTTTAAGTATGGAATATAATTGGAAAGGTATCTGTTCGTTTTTCCTGTCCTATTCTACGTGGGTCGTCCTCCACTACTCGAATGACATATGGAGTTGTTTGTCGATCACTTGCTACGGTTTTACATCGCATAGTCTCCGAGACAGACATACACTGAATTTTTGGAGAGACCGATCTTTGTTGTTAACGACTATATTGACAGTCACATATTTCTCGTCAGTGATAATTTACATTGTTAGTTCTTTAGCATTGTCGAATGATATATTACCGGTCAAAAATCACGACGGAACGATCAGCAATTACCGTTATAAGTATTATAACTTGATCAATTTGTATTTATTTGTAAGATTTGAAAGTAACACATGATTTCTCATAAGTTTGCCTAAGTTAAAAAAAAAATATCTAATACCAAGTCAAATTAACATTTTATGAGCGTTTGAAGTTCATATTTTTACAACATTGGATATTCACTCGATTTCAGATGTAGCGATTTTCTTATTTTGTTGTAATTTAAAAATTAATAACAGTAGATACATAAAAATTTCACCAAATGTTTATATATATATTAGCATTTTCTGTACACCATACAATTTTGTAAATATTTTGACTCTTTTTGACCTTTTTACGGACCATTTTAAATTTCAATTTTTTTAGTTATTTTTTATATAAATACCAATACATTTTTATTTTTAGTCAAAAATCCTGAAAATTTAATACAAAACTCCTGATATATTGCTACAATAGCATTTGAAAAATATTAAAAATACATAGGCACACATATTTTTTATAAGCATTTAAAGTTTGAATTTTGACTAAATTCATTAAAATCTCAAAAATTATCAATCATTTTAATTAAACAATTATAAAATATTCAGTTTTTATAACTAAGGATTGAAAATTTAAAACAATGATTCTAATAAATATCGATTGAGTTCTTGCCTCCTGGGGTAATACTTATGGTTTATGGGCTATGGTGACATAACACAAATACCTAAATTTACCAAATATGAGAACATTTAATATTTCTAAATAAAACGTTAAGTCATTACTGACTTTTATTAATTATGGCAGATCTAGTAGGTATCTACTAAATATTATCAAATATTCATCTACTTAATCTTAAATGACGTTTCCAGTTGAATTGTGTCTTAAGTAAAGGTATATATATTATTATAATATTTTTCCAGCATCACTGATAATTTTAAGATTACAATTAAATAATATGAATAATATTAATTCAACTTACCAGCTACCGTATAATAACAATATCAATGTAATTTAAAATATCCTAGACAGACATACCGTCTCCGCTCAGGATCGTTTTCCAGTGGTTGTTCAGGGTCTCGTATGCTATTATGGTACATAGAAGTGAAAAGCTGACGGAGGTCTCAATGTTAAACAGATTCATCCAAAAAGATAGAATGCAACGCTTCAAAATTCAAAGCTAATATTTTAAATGTTTCTTGCATTTTGTATGTTCTTATATTATTTATGTATAATAGTATATAATCACTAAGACTTGTGTACCGCTTATTTATGTATAAAGAACTCGTATAACTATAATTTTCTTTTGTTGCATTTTTAAAAAATACGCCTACAATTCATCACCCTTCCATCGTTATAATAATACACTGACCATGCCAAAGGTAAAATAATATATATAGTTATTAAAATAGCAGCTGTATAATTATATGGGTTTGAATATAACATAATATAGGAAATACTCCGAATACACCTTTAAAATGTTAAACGACAAAGAAATAGTTAATATTTAAATAATTTCTAGACAATAAATATTTTAAACGTCAAAGAGCAAACATAATATAGTCGACAAGCTCTTCCTATATACCTATGGGCCATGAACAACTCAAAAGAACGGTGAGGTGGCATACATTCCGATAGATCCATCTTAAAGGAAAGCTTGCAACGCTTCAAACTTCAAACAATTTTAAATTTGTTCATATGCGTTTTAGATATTCTCATATTATTTATGTATAAGGAACCCTAGCTAGAGTGTTTTGTTGCCTTTTGAAAAAAAAACGTCTACAATTCAATGCCGTTCCATCGTTATAGTAATATACTACTCGCATGCAAACGGTAAAATATATAACTTTTAAAAAAGCAGCTATATAATTTAATGATTTTGAATATGAAATATAAAACAAATGAATGGTTGATATTTAAATAATTTAGTGACACTAAATATTTTAAACGTTCAACAGCTAGCATATAATATAGGTTGACGAGCTCTATACCCGTAAACAACTCAAATGAACAGTGGACAAGTCGACAGTATTACAATCGCCGAGCTCGCGAGTGAAGAGAACTCAATACTGTGACGCGATCAAAATTTGTTTTATAATTTTACTTTTTATTACACATTATACTTAAATAGTAATTTATATAATGGATATTCGGGACGATCAGAACCATGTGTTCAACATAACCCTGTTTAAATGTACGGGTATGTATCAAATGTTGGATCCAAAAACCAAACAATTTCGTGGAAAAAACGTCTACCACATGGTTCTGCTATTCATTACGATCTATTTATGTGTAATGGGAGTGATATTGAACATGAGCTGTGTGTACTATTGGTCAAATAATATCCCTTTAAGTATGGCATATAATTGGAAAGGTATCGGTTCGTTTTTCCTGTCCTATTCGACGTGGGTCATCCTCCACTACTCGAATGACATATGGAGTTGTTTGTCGATCACTTGCTACGGTTTTACATCGCATAGTCTCCGAGACAGACATATACTGGATTTTTGGAGAGATCGATCTGTGTTGTTAACGACTTTAATGACAGTCACATATTTCTTGTCAGTGACAATTTATTTTGTCAGTTCCTTAGCATTGTCGAACGATTTGATAGTGGTAAAAAATCACGACGGATCGGTCAGCAATTATCGTTATAACTTAATCAATTTGTATTTATTTGTATCTGAAGATACATACAACACACACTATAATCTGTTTTACATTATCGAGACATTGTTCATAATGAGCTTTTTAATAGTACTCTTCTTATTTGATATCTTTGTGATAACACTTTGCTTAGCTGTAGGCTGTCAGATGCAAATGATTTGCACTGCTTTCGAATCAGTTGGGCATAAACCAAATAGCGACGATCTTTCCTCAGGTATGCATACATTTTATGTTTTATTTATTATTTTTTTTATATAAACCTCAACTATTAGTGTCATTTGCTTTACTTTATTTACAACAGATTATATAATTTATTAAGATGTATTGTAAACAAAATTCAAATATATTTACACATAGGCATAATAATTTTTAAGTACAATGAAATAAACTTATTTATAAATAATATAAAAATATATAAACAACGGTTTACAGTTACACATATTTCTGTATTGTATAATTAAAAAATACTTTATGAGATCGATAATACATTTTAAAAAACTTATTTTTAATTCAGTCATACTGATTGATAGTATTGATAGTAACTATTATAATATATATGGACACAATAATTCTCTGTTTACTTGAAGATTGCAGAAAGGAAAAAAAAAAGTTTTCTGACGAACACGACTTAATATACGAGGAATTAAAAACAATTATAAATAATCATCAAGCAGTTATGAAGTAAGTGTTCAAATATTTAACTTTAAAAAAAAATTATTTTAGTAGAATCATTTTTGTCTTATCTACACTAATACTAAAATAATTTAAACAATGAATTCTTCACGTGGTGAAGGTCAAATTTATCCTAAACCTGTAATCGATGAAAATTCTGTAAATCACAGACATTTATTCTTATGTGAATAAATAAATTGATTGCCAAAAAAAAAAATCGAATCTGTACATGAATACATATTTTTATAAATAAGAGTTTTCTACTCAAAATAAAGATATAAGTTTGATGGGGAAGGTAACCCTGGTTTCTAAATATTAATCATTGAAAGCCAAATGACTGAACAATGCTCTTGTTATTTTTTCTTTTTCAGGAAATATGATGCATTTTTAGCAATATTTAAACGAATTGTCTTGTTACAAATTATTGTGTTATTAATAATTATCATCATACTTTGGTTTTGTTTCCTAATGGTAAAATGTGATATTCAATTTAAAGATGTTCTCGTGTTCTTAGCATTTGTGAACTCATACATGAATTGATAACTTATCTAGTGTAAATTAATTTCAGAGTTTCTCCAACGACGAAAGATTTAAAAGTTCGAGAACATTAACATTACAAATATTTTGTGTTATTCCTCCAAACTTATTAAAATTATTTTTGCTGTGCTATTTATTTGGAAACTTACACGATCAAGTAATTTGAAATCTATTTTTTTATAGTACTGTATAAAATTTGTTGATCAGGCATGTATGTACATTGTACGTCTATAATATTTGTTATAGTATTAAATACAAAAATTATTTTCAAACTAATATAATTGAGATTTTTATTGCATTGATCCATTTTCTATGAGAAATCCAAAAATATCAAATATATATTTTTGTGGTTATAATATTATTTTGTACCAAAATTATACTTAATCAATAAGAAACATGATAAATTATATATCATAACATTGACTATACAATGTACCGAAATGTAGTGTTGAACGAATTTTATATATACAGAAATAAATGTATTTATTGAATACTCTTAAAATTGTTTACTTTTTTTATAAAAGAAAGATTCGATTATATTCGCATTGTACAGCAGTAATTGGACCGAAATGGATATGAAGTGTAAAAATTTGATATTGTTAACAATGAAAATGAATAATGCTAATCACAAAAAGTTAAAATTTACTAGAACAAAAATTGTAAATTTGGAAATGTTTTTTAAGGTGAATATTAATATAATTATTATTTTACTAATATAATTATATTCTAGTAAAATACGTATGTATAAAATTATAGTATTCAGTAACATATTTCGTAACTTATTAATTTAAATAATTAATTTTAATTTATGTTTTCAATCAAAAAAAATCAGGGGGTTTACTCTCTGCTAATATATTTTTAAGATACTTTTACATTGGTTATTATTACATGAAACCATGTATTACATTATTATGAATTTTGAGAATTTTTGGATATAAGTATCAAGCTTTTTTTTACAAATATTATCATAAAAAACTTTAAATATTTAATGCCTTTTATATAACGTGGGTACTGGGTACCTATAAATACTTTGAAATTTGCATTGTGTTGCGTAAATGGTATAATCATTTTTAATTAGTAAAATGTTTCTAGTTCTAAACAATTAATATTTTTAAATACAACAAATACCAATTAATTATTTTCGGAAAATTGTTTATATTTTAACTTCAAATCGATTATAAAAGAAAAAAAATTGGGATATTATATTTTTGATTTTTTTGAATTGCTAAAGGATAATCTGAAGAGAAACCTTGTTTTAAACTATAAAGTTATAAAACTGAGACAAAAAAGGTGGGCAAGTGTGTGTCACTCTGTTATACAGTAGGTTACATGTTGGTAACTGAAATAGATGGTGTTAAATTTGAATTCAATGATATAATATCATTACTAGCGAAAAACGATTCTGAGCCATGACGGTCAGTCAGCCTATGATATAATTATAAATATATTTGACGATATTATTGTGAATAAAGTAATTTATTTACCTATAACCTTTTATTAAATATTATATTCTTAGCCATTAAAGTTGAACATTTGATAAATTATTAACCACACAAACATTTTTTAATTGTAAATTTGATAAAAGTTGTCAAATTTAAAATGTAAAAATTCCCGTTTTTCCTTAATTTTTTTTTGTTTTGCACAAGCTTTTGAAAAATACTGGATATTTTTAATTTTGTCCTAAAAAAAATAAAGGTACATATCATTGTAAAGTCAATACATTCATCATTGCTCTGCTCAGAATCTAAAATGTTGGTAGGTTGCCAACACATTTTTGTAGTCTCGACTAAAATATTTTAATTATTCAATTAATAATATAAATATTTAGTAACATTAAGCAGTTATTATCGCCAGTAAAAATTACAAGAAAACTAAATACTAATTAATATTTGTTAAAATTATAATTACCTAATAGTTTGTATTTTATTTTTTTTATTACAGACAATGCGTGATTCCTACTCAATTTTATCAGTTTTAATCAATTATATAAAAAACAGGGAAGAATAACTATTGTTAAACAATTTTGTTGGTTTATAAGTAGGTACTATGAATATGAATAAATTATTTTAAACCTAATTCTACTCAACACTTCATATAAATAACTCATATAGGCATAACATTTGTTAGGTACCTATATTTATCATATTCAAATTTGTAAATGTAACAAATTACCTATAGATTTTATTATTAATCATTCAAATATAATATACTAGTTATATGGTTATTGTATTGTTTTAATGTATATTAGGTAATGAGTAATGACTTTAAAAAATGTGAAATAATATTGTCAACTCGTTAGTATTACCTAGTAGGTACCCACTAAATATTATATATTTGACGATTGAATATAGTTAACTTGGTTACAATGTTGTTGTATTCTATTTATTTTATGTACAAATGCAGTTATATAAAATACAAAATACTTAAACGTATACTTTTTTAAGTACCACCATTACCACCAACTACTACCATTTTTGAAATAAGGAGGAAGACTATTTAAAGATTCAAGATTATATAGCCAATCCAACCAGTGGTTGTTCAGCGTCTCGTATGCCATGGTATATAATATATATAAAGTGAGAAGCCGATGGAGGCCTCAATGGTCAGTCATTATCTTATATATGTATTTTGGCAAAACTTATTTATAAATACTCAGAAGTTACAACCATTATAAAATACCATTTTAAATATAAAATTTAAAATATAACATTTCAAAATATTGCTATTAGAATTTGTAGTAGACCACTATAGATGAAAAAGTTTTAGTATTCTAGAAAAAAAATACAAATAAAAGCATTTAAAATTTTAACAAATTATTTTAATTTGTATCTGATTATATTAGAAAATACGTCAATGTAAAAACTCTATTCGATTTGCTACCAGAAGCTGACTATCCAAGTTTATGAATGTACCTAGCATAATTTCTTATAAAAATTATGTAAAATTTCCTGTTATTTCTTTGAATATATCTGATTGGTTAATTGTTTGTGCAAATATTTTATTTAATAATGTAAGTAGCTGGTAATTAATGCTAATTTTTGAATACATTATAATTTTATGTATTAGTATTTATTTGTAATTCATAATATCTTAGTATATTATGGTAGGGATAATATGATTGGTTATAAATGTTATAATTCATGAGTTATCGCTTTTAGTTGAACAATATTTAAAAAAATGGTGTATATGATGCCGACCGTCCTATAAATCTTCGAAATTTAAAAAATAACAGCAACATGCGATCAACTGATTAAAGAACAAATTACAGCTGCAACAAGTAAAGAATTTATGAGGCGTGCTGAATCATGTTTTGTTCACGGTGGACAACATTTTGAACAATTTATACGTTTAATTAATTAAAAACTAAATAAACTTATAACTTAAATGAGAATTAAATTTGTCATTAATTATTGATAAATTCCAATAGATACAGATACATTACATGTAATAAAATAAACAACATATTTATTAACGTATCATCTAAATATGTTTCTAAACCTGTTTAAATGCACAGGTACCTATGTATCAAATGTTGGATCCAAAAACCAAACAATTTCGTGGAAAAAACGTCTACCACATATTGTTCTGATATTCATTACGATCTATTTATGTGTAATGGGACTAATGGGAGTGATATTGAACATGACCTGTGTACACTATTGGACAAATAATATCCCTTTAAGTATGGAATATAATTGGAAAGGTATCTGTTCGTTTTTCCTGTCCTATTCTACGTGGGTCGTCCTCCACTACTCGAATGACATATGGAGTTGTTTGTCGATCACTTGCTACGGTTTTACATCGCATAGTCTCCGAGACAGACATATACTGGATTTTTGGAGAGATCGATCTGTGTTGTTAACGACTTTAATGACAGTCACATATTTCTTGTCAGTGACAATTTATTTTGTCAGTTCCTTAGCATTGTCGAACGATTTGATAGTGGTAAAAAATCACGACGGATCGGTCAGCAATTATCGTTATAACTTAATCAATTTGTATTTATTTGTATCTGAAGATACATACAACACACACTATAATCTGTTTTACATTATCGAGACATTGTTCATAATGAGCTTTTTAATAGTACTCTTCTTATTTGATATCTTTGTGATAACACTTTGCTTAGCTGTAGGCTGTCAGATGCAAATGATTTGCACTGCTTTCGAATCAGTTGGGCATAAACCAAATAGCGACGATCTTTCCTCAGGTATGCATACATTTTATGTTTTATTTATTATTTTTTTTATATAAACCTCAACTATTAGTGTCATTTGCTTTACTTTATTTACAACAGATTATATAATTTATTAAGATGTATTGTAAACAAAATTCAAATATATTTACACATAGGCATAATAATTTTTAAGTACAATGAAATAAACTTATTTATAAATAATATAAAAATATATAAACAACGGTTTACAGTTACACATATTTCTGTATTGTATAATTAA